>OOFC01047881.1:16142-27462 GCA_900323345.1 Pseudochromis fuscus
TCTAGTACAGACTTGTCTTCCTTATGGGTCCCTACGTCACTCATTAAATTTTAAGTCTCCAGGAGATTAAAATAAGTCAATTTAACATCCTCTGAAGTCATGGAAACACAACTGTGTGTGTGTGAGTGTGTGTGTGTGTGCGTACCACTTCTCCAGGCTTGCAGGGTTCACAATCATCAGTAGGGTACATGCGTGTGACAGGACAAAGGAGGATTTCATGCCCCTGGGGAACGTGGGTAGTGTAGTCCTAAAGAGAATCACATAACAACCATCAATAATGCATCAGCTAATCCTCATTATCATAGACCTCATTTCCTTCTTCACCACCAAAGTCTTCTAAATAAAGGTTGTGTATTAATATCAACTTGTGTCTCCACTAATGGCACTTTTGGCGCCTTAACTTCCACAAGCAAAAAAAGATGTGGACTGGATGGACGAAGGTTTCTCACCTGAACAATGCCAGTTGTTGATCGTGACTACTCTATGTGACACATAAGCTTGTCAGCCAGTTTCCCATCCTCCTGCCTTGAGCTAAGTTTGTGACATTCCCTTCACCTCCCAACTGTCATCCACTTTCCTTTCTATTTTACAGTATACATCTTCTCCTACCTGGATGCACTGCAGCCACCACCACACAGCGTCCCGACAGTTGTATCTGGCACAGCGACCCTCTCCCAGCAGGTTGGGGATCAAACCGTGACGTAGGGTCCCCGCAAAGGCCAGAATGATGTCACTATGGAGACCGTGACACAGAACTTCAGTTTACATGGCCTTTTAGCAAACCAGCTGACCACTTAAGTTCAGTTGGGCCATTTAAAATTAACAGCTTTTAGGCCATTATATGACATAAACATCCCAAGGAAACCTGCAGCTACTAATATAGCCGTGTGTGTAAATTTTGCACACGCACCGAGCCTCTGTGTGTCTCCCAGTGATGAGCATCAGTCCTCTGAGAGCGATGAAAGTGTCTCTGCCCCAGCAACGGAAAATTCCCGAAGAGAAATGTGGAAGACCTGAAGAAAAACCAGAGAAAAGTTAAAAACATTAAATTAACATTAAAAACAGATTATTTAACGTTAGGTATAACACTGGTTGCTGTGCTACCTGCAGCCATTGAGACACAGCACTGCTCCTTCTGGCCGGTGACCGAACTGATGCGGTATGGGACGTCCTGTAGTTTGGTGGAAAGTGGAGGGAGGGCAGGGAAGCGACCAACACCACACATCTGAACCGAGCCCAGTGCCAGGTGGCGGACAAAGCTGGAGCCGCTCTGGATGAAACTGTCGTAAGACAGAAAGAAATGCACTTTGTTCATAATGTCACTTGCCTACAACAAACCTGACTTCAAATGTAGTTGTGGATAACAATACATATTAGCACAACATTAACAACTTTTTAAGAAAAATAAAAGATGTGCTCAGCTCTTATATATGTACAAACAGACAATAAGACTGCTACCTTGACATGAGTTTGTAAGTTGCATCAAGGGCTGTGGTGTAGGTCGACACCAGGATGGCATCAAAGTAACTGGGGATGAGGTAGCGTGGGAGGTGTTTCATGTAGGTAAACATGGCTCCCAACCACTGACCCACCTGCAGACGCACAAAGTTGGAAAAGTTGATAAGTCACAAAAAATCGGGTAATTTTCAGCATTTAACGAGACCATCTGTGATCGGACTGATACTTTTCACCTTTCAATTGTTTCCTGGAGCCAATATTATTAAGAAACAAATTTTCACTATTATGCAGATGATAGTTTTATTTATCTGCAAAACCAGATGAAACAAATCAGTTTGTCCAATATTCATGTCTTAAAGATATAAAGGTCTAGATGACTTCTGATTTCTGTTTTCTTCAAACAATTCAAACAAAACTGGAGTTACTGTATTTAAACACACTATTGAACCATACAGTACCATATAGCTTACCGTGGCCTTCAGTATAACTGTGAGGAACTTTGGGATCATTCTTGACCAGAATATGTTCCTTAACTTACACATAATACTGCCAAGATTAAGAACCTTCTGTCTCAGAGTGATGCTGAGAAACTAATGTGCACGTCTGTTACTTGTGCACTGTTTTAATTCCTTATTATCAGGATGTGTCAATAACACACTGAAAAACCTCCAGTTGATTCAATATGCTGCACCTAGAGAAGTGATGAATCAGCAAGAGAGGTCTTATTTCTCCTAAATTTACTTCTCTGTGTTTCTGTAAAATTCTCCTGTAAAACACCTAAAAATCTTTCATCTTAAAGCTCTTAGTGATTAACTTCCATCAAATTTTAAAAGATATTATAGTTTTATTGTATCTCAATAGAACACATTGCTCTCAGAGTGTAGCTTACTTGTGGTTCCTAGAGTTTCTAAAAGTAGAACATGAGGCGTTTAGCTATGCAACTATTTTGCCAGTATCCTCTTTAACAAAATCTGCCATTGGAAGCAGGTCTTTGGATTATACTGCGTAACTAGAATTTTATTTCTGGAAAGAGATATGAACTTCCACTGTAAGGCTGTTAATGCCCTCACCTGTGCGAGTGGTCCCTCCTTGTTTATCAGTCTGTTGGAGACAAAGTCTATCAGCCAGTCTCCTTGTCTGAGGTTACCACACAGAGGATGACCCAGATCATTGTTGGGACGGATATTGGCTAACACTGACATCAGACCTGTGGAGACACAACATGTACAGAACTTTTATTTCCAAATATTTATTTCTATTCATTTATTTTGTATTCAGAACACTGTGTATTCTTCATGAACCAGAAACGGCGTTGAACCAGAAAATGTGAGGATCCTGGGTAATAACCTTGTAATCCTGCATATTTCAGGCTCTCCCAGCCTGGGATACTGTAACAGCCTCCACCATCCTCTTGTTCCTCTGAGTCACAGCGAAACAGCAGGACATTCAGGTCCGCCAGCGTCAGCTTGGACATCAGTCTGTGAAACATACACAGCTTTCAAACAAACAGTTCACATGTACCAGATGAAGTGTTGTTAAAAGATGCTGTGTTTTCTTACTGCGTGACTCCACACCCATGATGGTTTTTCCTTTTTAAGCTTGTAGTCTTGTTTTATGTTTGTGAAACCCCTTTCCTCTTAGAGCAGGAAAACACAACTACTAACTTTAAAAATGTATCTTATTTCTTCAAACAAAAGGTACACAATTAAAAGCTGCATCTCTGATAATGGAGGGAAGCATGGATGACACAAACAAATACAGGCCGGGGAAAAAACAAGTGTGATAAATTAAATATTACAGGTTTAGTATTGGAGTGATTTATGAGCATCTACTTTCAGTGCCAGGACCTGAACAGTATCTCTGTGACACAAACAAGCAAGGGGGGGTTGCAAATACATGAAATGTACCATATTCACTGGAAATGTTGATATACTCACTGTGCCAGGGGTTTCTGCAGAGCTTCTGGTGGGTTTTCATCGGCTACGCTGCCTCTCCTGTACTTTGGACTGAACTGGGACAGATAATACCTCAGCACCCCCACCAGCTTCTGGGCCTCGGGGTCCAAGCTAATCCTGTCAGGAGAGAGGGGGGGGGCGACAGAAACTGTTGTGACTAACAAATGATTACAAACACCGCTGATAAAAAGCACAACGCATTTTTCTTCAACACTGATGTATGTGTAGCAGTTGTACATAGGGACGTGTGTGTGTGTGTGTGTGTGTGTGTGTGTGTGTGTGTGTGTGTTACCTGAAGGCGATGACGCTGCCTGGTGTCAGCTTCTGGAAGGTGATTTCCTGCACAAACTCTGATCGACCTTTTGATGTCACTCCAGCTTTCTTTACCACTGTACTCTCCTCTAACTGTTTCCACATCAGAATCATTTTATTAATACAATCTTACATCACTAAGTTGCACAAATGTACCAATCTTATAAATGATTATGAACAGTGCTTACCGGTATGTGTTCTTTTATTTCCACAGTGTATTCAGGCATGCCGTTGATGTAGCTGTCATCCCTCTTATAACTCCCAGCAGGCCTTTCCACGGTTCTTGCCTCCAGCACCACTTCTTCTATCTTCCCTGGAGACAGAGAAACACTTTCAGTAATCATGAAGAAACTGTGAATACTGAAGAGACAATGACACAAAGACATTTATAAATACATGCTTAATATTTAATAACAAAAAGGTGATAATGTTGCTGTCATACCAGGAATAAACATGGGTGGGACGTTGGTGTCGTACTGGTGGGTTTTGGGGTTCCAGAAGGCTGTTCTGCTCACTGTTACCACAGACTGGTGGGTACTGGGACAGTGACGAGTGATTGCAACAATATCGGCATCAACCTGGTCCACATACACCTAAGGGAGAAGTTTGACAATGATTAAAGATCTCAACAACAACACAGCGTGTAGCACCAGAGGTGAACTTAATGGTTTCAGTTGGGGGGGGGACCTGGATTTAGAGAGAGGTGGGTGTTGTACTATGAAGAAGGACTAAATACTAGCAAGATAACTTTAGGCTTATTCCTGGGTTTTCAGTGTCACAACAGTTGTGTACAACCTATACAACAAACCCTAGAGCAGGTTATATTTGAAATCACATATACAAACCGCTGCCCATTGACCAATCAGTTCTCTTAGAAAAAGGCGTCACAGTTCAGAGAAAATGCTGTGTGATTCGGTACATTGAGAGTGAGAGGGCCTCCGACAGGGGAAGAGGTCTGAGTACTGTACCTGTATGAATCCCTGGGCAGCCAGTTCCTGATGCAGTTTGTTAAGTGCCACTTTTCCAGCTATGATGCCGGTGTGGGATCCAACCTCACTAGTGGATGTGGGGGATGCTGAGGGGTTCCACTTGGGGTAAAACCGCTCCTCCTTCACCACAGAGATCTACACGCATGCGCACACACACACACACACACAGAAGCAAACACATGAGCTGGGGCTTGTTTGTCTGACTCACTGTCATTGGATTTAGGTCCATAAAACAAAGTCAACATAGTTCAAGCTCAGTTACTCTGGCAACTTACGCTGGAAACTAACCAGCTCCCAGGGAGGCCGACTTTCTGGCCAGCTGAGGTGCTGCTGAACCACAGATCTTTTCACAATGAACAGAGAGAGCCAAGAATTTAGACCTGACTTTCTGCTGTGTAACCACTTTATATAAATGCACCCTATATTTTTATACGTTATATTTTTATACTTGATTGTTACTGTAGACTATTTGGCAGAAGAATTTTGTTTGGGATTAATAAAGTTCTTATCCAAAAATGTAAGTTTACAGAAAATCAAATGGAAAATACAAAATTGAATAACCTATCCAATACATGTATTATGTTTTATAACATTGCCTCCGTGAGAAGAGACAGGCCATCAAAGCTGGAAGCTGGTTGTTTGACGTACAGTTAGTGTGACATATTTTCTTAACTGATTTGTTTGGTTCATTCAAGTCAGGTGTTGGACTTAAAACCCCCACTTTTCTTAGCTTTATGGTTAAGACACTGTAGTAGGTGTATTGGTCATTAGATTCATAGAATAATGTTTGTTATATAATTATATATTTAAAAAATGTAACTTAAAAAACATAAATACATGTGATATTAATGTATAGATATAACAAGATAATATTTTCCAGTGTGAATTGTAGGAAAGGAGGCATTTTCATAAACAAATGTATATATTCCTAATTTTCCAGATCCCACAGTCTAAATTGGAGAATCAGTGTTTTGTTTATTTTGTTTTTCACCTAAAATGAATTTGTTTAAGAAATGTACTGAGTTTGAAGTTCAAATGAAGGCACTAAATCCTATACAAACAATAAAGTTCAACATTAAAAATCACATAACCTAGTTAGTGTTCAGACCTGCTTACCACACATTTTATTGTGACACCTCTACATCTACTTTTCACACAAGGTACGGGTTCAAGTAAAAAAAAAAAAAAAAGAAAGAAAGAAAGAAATTATATATTTATTGCATTTTTATAATACAATAAATGAGCTGGGTGTTAATTTTGTGTAAAATGCTGAAAACAAGGTATAATTATGGTGAAACACTAAGAAGAAATCCCATTGAGTGACAGGTTACCTGATGTGGCACCATTTCATCATATCCTCTGGTGGAGCCGGTGGCACAGCAGGCCATGGAGACCATCGCAGAGCTGGGCAGAGAGTCCAACGCAGAGCGGAGCTGGAAAAACAATCAACAGTTATACACCTGACACCTGCTTTGGCTTAGAAATGGTCAAACAAAAAACACCCACCTGGATGGGACACTCGTTGTCATGGGTCACATCGAGGAACATAGCGTGGGCGATGGAGGGCATCAGTGGACGGAGGCTGGGTTGAACAAAGGCTCCCACCGGCTCGCCACCGTAACGATACACCAGTCGGCCCTCTTCATGGCTGTCACCCGCTGACATGGCCTCTGCGGACAGGGTGACGGGGGTGAGAAAAAGTTGGTGAGAAGAGTGAGAAATAATATGCTGTGGCACTGCAGGACAGTTCACACATTCAAGCTTTGAGCAGTGCTGGCCACATTCAGATAATTGCAATGCAGGTGTTTTGCCTTTGCAACCTATACTCAAATAGACCTTTGGCTATACGTAATTTTAGTTATGATAAGTGATACTTGTGCCAGTTTAACTAATACCACTGTGTAGCTGTCTTTATACCAGTGGATATTGTGTTTACATATGTTGACAGGTGGTTAATATGTATGTATATAATATGAGTATGTGAATGCAGACTGTAAGTGAGTGCATTGAACACATACAGAACAGTACCTCTTATGAGCGATGCAATTCCTAGCCTGGTAACAAAGATATTATCCAGCTCCTCACTGCCGGTGAACAGCTCAGCCACCACATACAGGTTAGGACACACTCCTCTGGCCACATCCAGCATGAACTGGTCAGCCACAGCATGGCAACACAGCAAAACCAGTGCAAGAGAACAGTGTATGGAGGAAGAGAGGGGTGGAAGAAGGAGGAGAAGTGTTAATGTGAAGGGGATACAGCCAGTTAGTGATCACAGGGTACAAAGTAACCACAACATGCGATCAAACAAAACAAAATGAGAGAAGGGAGATAAAGATGGAGGGGATGTTTGGGTATGGAAGAGTAAAAATGCAGAACAATGCAGTGAAAAGAGAGAGAGGAGACAAAAACACAAAGTTAGTTCGTGCATGTTTGTGTACCTCGTATAAGGCTGCTAATTCCCAGCCGGTTAACAAACACATTGTCAATGAGCTCGCTGCCTGTAAAGAGCTCAGCTATCACATACAGATTGGGTCTGACCGCTCTGGCTGCATCTAACATGGCCTGGACGAGACAATACACCAGCATCACAGACAGAGAGAGAAGAAGAAGCTGCTGTTAACACACATACACCCTCACAAAAACAGCCTTACAGACTATTTATAGGTTGGTAATATGCAAAGAGTAAACAGGGATATAAAACCAGACAGTTTACAGCATGTCCACATCCACCTGTAAACACATCCGTCAGTGCAGCTGCTAACATTGCACCACACACTGTTTCTTGCAAATTGACTACAGTGAAGGGAAAAAGGATTCAACTCTGATTCTTGACTAAATCTAACATTAAAAACAAAGGTAACCTGAGTAACCACAAAATATTCTTACATGATAACTGTATGCAGATTAGCAAAAAGGTGATTCGACCCCTAAGTTACTAAATCGAAAAAATTAATTGACCAGACACCCAGGCCTGATTAATACCAGCTCTGTTCAACCAAATTATCATTACAGTTTAAAGTTGGCTAAAAGGAATCACCATCAGCACACTATGTCAAAATGTAAAGAAAACAGGAGTCAGGAGAGATGAGTAAGAAGGAGGTTGATACACATCAGTCTCATCAGGGCTACAAACATTTTCAATTCTTTAGGACTCCACAGATCCAGTGACAACACTGCCTACAAATAGAAAGAACTGCAGAAATACACAAATAAAAATATTCGGTTTAACACGTCATATATGGACAGGATGGACAGGATGGACAGGTGGAGATAAAATTCAAGACATTATTTAATTATGTCCAGTTTGATTACCAACACTGATTTTTACCTCAACCAAGGAGGTTATGTTTTCACCTGTGTGGATGTGGCTGCTTGTCTGTATCGTCGGTGTGTTTGCAACATTATGGAAAAAATACACAACAGATTTCAGTGAATGTTTCTAACAGACAGAGATATTACTTGAATGTCTTAAGAAAGACTATGATGACAGAGAACCAGCAGGGAGCAGCAAAGCCCCACTGCTGCATCTATGTGCCAGAGAGGGAGAGGAAGAGGAAGAAGGACGTGGTACAAAGTGAAAACAGTGTTTTGAAAAGTGCGCTGGCTCCTGTGGTAAAATTCACAACTTTGTCACATAATGGATTTTGTTAAAAATCTACAAACACATGGATGATGATGATGTCTAAAATCTGAGAACGTTTGGTTGGTTGACATGGATTACACCTTGGCAGTGGTTTGTGCTCTCTGAGTGCTTCTTGGTTGATTTAAGTATTTAATCTTCTGGGTTCCCATATTGACTAAACAATTTTCCAGGACATTTTCTGGGACATAGGACTAGTATGATTAATGGATATGACTACTGGACTGGACTGCAACCTAGAAGCCACAGTGTGGTATGTTAATTATACCTAGTATCATGTCACAAGAGAAAATGTTGGATAAAATCTAATTGAATGTCATCAAAAATGCAGAGATCTCACAGTGTACTTGAAAAACATGACAATTTCAGATTATTTTCCAGGACAACTCAATGTTTTTCAGTACATTTCACTTGTTTCTTTCAATTTACAGGAATTTCCCTTAATGGAAAATGGATCTAGAAAACTGCAGGTGTTTCAGGTTTTCCAGGATGAGCGGGAACCCTGGTTGTTATTCCTAATTTTTATTTTATTTTATCATACTTATACTTATAACAAAGTGATTTCTCATCCTCCATGTTTAGCATATTTTACTGCTATGTAACTTCAGCCAAGGATAAGTGAGATGTTTGAATTCCACTGTACTCTGTTTCTACTGGTTTACTTTAGCTAATATATTCAACATCAGGATACGTCCTGGATCTGCTGTTTACATGTGCACTCATAGTGTCCAACAGATTTACTCATGCTGAGCAGTTATCAGCCAAACTCTGACACAGTACCAACAACTAATCCATGTTTAACAAATGCTGTATTTGCACTAATTGAAAGTTGTTGGACTGGACTGCATTGCAACATATAAGGATTTTATTTTCAGTTTGGTAAGTGATAATATGTGACAGTACCTCAGCAACATGTAATGGTGTAGAATGGCAGTTGTCCAGTCTGACACCATGGAAATACTGGGCTGTGACCTCAGTGTACTGCTTCATGTGGGCCCACAGGTAGGGGCAGTCCTCAGGTCCGTTGCCATAGCGAAGTTTGACGCTGTCACCCCAGCAGATCAACTCTCGACGCAGGTAGACGTTGGAGCCTACGGAAAACAAATCAATACTGATACATTAAATTGTACTTCATGTAAAACATGACCTAAAAGGTCAAATATGCTGCATGTAGTTCTCTGTCTACAATGCTGTTTGTTGTTTTTTTATTATGTTTACCCGGCTCAGCAAAGTTGCGCAGAGGGTCATCACCCATTACCCAGCCATTGTGAGCCAGGAAGTGGCACATTTTGTCCGGCTGGTCCAGCAGCTTCATCTCCTGCTCCAGAGTCATGTCCGGATACGGGAAAGTAAAATACCTAAGACGAAAAGATTTTTAAAAAACAAAAAAAAACAACAACAAGATCCAAGAAACACACATCATCCCGTCACACTTCACTGACATCTTGATCACCATAAAGTTGCAATTAATGCTGCTTATTATTGTGTGTGCCAACTTTTACAAAGTAGAAAAAGGCTGTTTTCGGGAATGTACTAAGAAAATAATAATTAAACAAATTAAAAGGAGGTCATTAGAAATAAAGGCCTGCCTCTAACAAAAAGGTGTGTTTTCATTGGAGGCCTGTCAAATTCTGCTATGAGCAGAAAAAAATAAGTCATTATTCCACTCTTAATTCCACTACTTAAAAAAAATATGGTACAAAATGAAACATTGTTTGCACAGATGTCTTTCAAATCAACTCTGTAAAATATATTACCTGGTGACCAGAGGGTCCTTCTTGGTGACAGGACCCAGTTTGGGGCCATGGTCAGCCAGACGTTCGTACAGTACATTACCCACAATGCAGTTTGCAGCCTGGTGAGAGAAGGAAGGAGGTGAAAAATGATGACTGTCAAGTTCCACGCTATATGCTAATGCAATGCAGCTTTCTAATGTTGGGAGTGTATTATTTTGGTAGCAACAAGCACTGACTGAGGGCAACTGGTTGAAGGAAGGAGTTTTTCATCAAAAACTTAAATTGCCTAGATCCTACACAACACGGACAGTGTGAAGGAATAAATAACAAGCCTGTGGTATAAATGACACGAGGCATTTTCCAGTATCTGTTTCAGCATGTCCTCCCGAACCATGACATGAGGTTCAGCTCAGGATGCTTCACACATATGGAACTGCTGAGACATGTGTTCCTTTAGGTTCTCGGTCATATAACACCAATGTACTGCATGCATAAGTCCCCAGTGATGTGTTACATTTAACCTCACCTGCTCCTGATGCTGGTGCACGATGTGGTGCTGCTCTTCATTCAGCTCTTTCAGCTTCTGTTTCAGCCAACCACAGCACTCCTCGATGTGCTGAGGAGAGGAGCTACGGAGGGAACATGAAACAAAAAATATCACTACATACATACGTGTGTATGTGTGTGGTGTGTGTGTGTGTTGTTACATAATGTTTAAGTATTTCAATGTCTGAAATCAGCTGTGAACATTGTAGCATGAATTGTGCTGATTGTGTTGAGTATGTATATTTGAATATGTGTAATACCTTCCAGAAGTGTCACACTTCTTCTAGTTGTCATACTTGAACAGGTCGCATTTTAAAAGCGGAAATCAGTTGAAGGCAAAGCCTAATTCATTGGATTTATGAAGCAGAAATCTTCAATTCTATGTCAACAAATGTTCACAGAGAGACTGCCTGAGGTAGTTGAAGCAAGAGCTGCTGTCAGTGAACCAATCAAATGTTAACTTCAATTTAAAAAAAAAAAAAAAAAAAAAAAAAAAAAAAAAAAAAAAAGAAAAAAAAAAAAAAAAAAAAAAGACCACCATAGTAGCACCACAATGACGTGTAGGAGAAGGGAGGGATGAGAATGGGAAGGGGGACGGGTCCAAGTATTCTTACCCGTCTTGGGCGTCAGACTGAGGTCTGTGTCTGATGATGAGGACTGGCGGCTGCATGGCTTGGAGGG
>OOFC01047883.1:30181-47876 GCA_900323345.1 Pseudochromis fuscus
GTTTGCTTTTCCACTGGCAAGGAGCCAAGTTGGGGCCACGTCACCGTAAAACGTCAGTACGTCACTGCATAGGTAGCCGGTTCCCAACAACCTGCCGCTAGCAAGCTAGCCGCTGTTAACAAACTACTGTTACCCTGTTACTATCAGTCCATGAAAAAAATATTTTTTTCAGCGGATATTCTAGTTACAACATGATTGTGTTAACAAAGCAGTGTTGCATTGCTACGTGTGGTATTTATTCAGTTTTGGGAATTTACGATGTCCTTTCCTGGTCGCATATGAGGGCGAAACGCACCCTGCGTCGCTCCCCCAGCCCCTGGCGTAGTCGCTGCTTAGTCGGTACTGAGCTCTGGCCCAGCAAGGAAGTGGGGCCTAGCACCAATTTTAGCTGCTGGGGCCGGTTCTCGCGGCGGTGGAAACACAACAAACTGGGGCTAAGTCAGGAACTGGCCCCGAGCTAGCACTGGAACCTGTTTGGTGGAAAAGGGGTGTAATAAGTGACCATATTTGGATATGAAGGGAGGAGTGAGGAGGCGGGTTTGTCCCTCGAACCTGAAGTCACAGCCCAACGTGTATGAGACTAGGGTGCCTGTGGTGTTTACTGAAGGAGATAAACAATGAAGCTAGTACTGATTGCAAGATGCCACTGTGTGACTGTCCTGTGTGATGCAGCTACATTTGTCTTCTTCTTCTGCAGATTGTCTTTTTACTCCGGTCACTCCTCCTTTGGGATGTACTGCATGCTCTTCCTCGCGGTAAGTACAGAAACACTAAAAGTCTTTAAACACCTTTTATGTACAAGAAAAATGCCTCTGAGTGAATATGGCACGAGTCCCCCGATGAGCTCATCCGAGAACATGCTGATGCATTTGGATCTGTACTTAAGGGCTAATTGTTGAGAAGGAGAAAAGACCCACGGAGCCAGTTTGTGCCTGTGGACATAAAAGGACAAAATAGAAAATCAGAGGAAGAATGTGGATGGTGAGAGAAATGATCTGGAGGCTTTGCAGCCGTTTCCCAGCAATGATGATGAAGGCAAAGCACGAGTCCTGTGTTCTGTCTTCCAGGTCCGTCCGGTTCATTACACTTGGCCTCGTCTCTTAAATCCAGGCACCAGACCTGGATAGCAAGTTTCAAGCAAAGCAGCATTTTTCAGTTCAAAGCCAAGACAGAATATGTCCAACCAGTGTCCATGTGTCAGTGGCTGAGTCTGTGTTTTGCCAGGCAAACACTGCAAACAAACAGAGCTAAGCTGTGATATCCAGCCTGGGTCCCAGAGGCTGTCTTGAAAAAGTGTGCTACAGTGTTGAAGTGCAGAGTGTGACTGTGTGGCAGGGGGACGGGAGTGTGATGCCAATTTTTGCACCTTCAACAGCAGCAGAGCAGAAGCACAGGAAAGTTTGTACTGTGGCCAGATTCATATTTTTTTGGCATCTGCTGCTTTGCAATAAAAAAAATGGGGTTTTAGTCAGCACTGGACATAAATTAGATTTGTACTCAACACCTTTTTACAGTTAAATCCAATTTGAGGTGCACCAGCCACTGTTTGTGCACGAGAGGTACAAAGTTATTCTCCAAACAGTCCGACTTTTTTGTTTAAGAAATCATCTACCCTGAAGCCTGATAGCAGAGGAGTCTATCTGTTTAAGCAAATATTAAAGGCTGCATGCAGGTGGAAATTAGCATGTTTGCTATAACCTGGCCCATGACATATTTTCTCTCTTAGATTACCGTATTTTCCGGACTATAAGCTGCTACTTTTTTCCCGATACTTTGAATTTAAACACTGGTGTGGCTCATGTATCGGCGGCACGAAGCTCGTTAGCTTTTTACAAGCTAGCTAGCTTCGTGCCGCCGATACATTTAGCGTCGTCACATCAGACCCGGTCAGAGTGGACCACATAAAACTGTTCGAAAAAAACAATAGCGGCTTTTTGACAGGTGCGCTCAATAGTCCGGAAAATACGGTAGTGTCTTTTATGCATTGTCCCTGATCAAATAAATAAAATAAACTGAAACTAAACATGTAGGATGGATGAAGCTGACATGATGCCATCAGCTGGTTTGTGGACTCACATTTAGAAGATAGGAGTTTTGCATTTGAACGTTGCCATGTTCATTAATTTTTTTTTCCAATGCACCACCAGATCTCTGATAAGAATTAACTTTACTTAATAACATCAGAATGACTTGTGGAAAAAAACGTATTAACTGATTATTTCATGATTGGAAATTACCATTTTTGAATTGATGTCAGTCTGAGGTTTTTTTTTTGTTTGTTTGTTTTTGTTTTTTTTCTTTTCTGCATTGATTTAATTTGTGCGACCCAGCTTCGTCCATTTCTACCTAATGAGCCTGTGGCAGAAGTAGACATTTTATTGTCTGTATGATGTAATGTCAGTGCAAAAACACAATAACCCAAACTCCTTTTTGTCTATTAACCAACATCTTTTACACTCTCTCCTTCCACTTTATTTCCACTTACAGCTTTACGTGCAGGCGAGACTAGTGGCTAAGTGGGCCAGACTTCTCCGGCCCACCATCCAGTTCTTCCTGGTGGCCTTCGCGGTGTATGTGGGTTACACCCGAGTTTCTGATTACAAGCATCATTGGAGCGACGTGCTGGTCGGGCTGCTGCAGGGAGCACTTGTTGCTGTATTGAATGTGAGTCTCCAAGACAACGTCCTTCGAGGAAAACTGGACCGTATCCACTGTCCTGAAACACTCACAACACACTGAATGGACTATATATTACATACGTTTTGACACTTTGAAATTAAAATAGTATTGACAGTTTGTAGCTATAGCATTTGACATTTAAATTTTTTTTTTTTTGAAGTACCTCCATTCTCATACCTGATGACATCTTAACTTTGAATCTCACCCATGTGGTTTCTAACCTTTGGAAAAGCAAATATGGGTGTAACTGTGCAAAACCATAAAAATGACATTTAATGGAGCCCTAACTCTTCAAAGCAGAACAGCCGCCGATGAAACCCGACTGCGGCTTTATTTAATTTTCACCGTTAAACTCTGTATGAGGAGAGCGAAGTGTGACAGCGGCGCGGTGTGACTTGATACAAACCCACACACTCGCAGCTGGCAGGTTCTCAGGCAATAAGTCCGCCCTCCTCACCTCCTCCAGCTGGGCTCCTTTATTGTTTGGCCACTTCCCTGTTTTGATTGAACCACTGTCAGCACTACCTTGTGGAAACTCTGGAGTGGTAGTGTGTGTGTGTGCATGTGAGTCCGTATGATTAATTGGGATGTGAGCCCCGCGCCTTTGGCCTTCACAGTGCTATGCGCAATTAGAGACCCTCCTGGGCATAGTGTTTTATGGCCTATAGGGTTGTGCCTGCTCTCTGTGTGTTCCTCTCAGATGTGTGCGAGTTTGTAAGTGTTAGTATGTCACCGAACAGCTGTACCTCTCCAGACGTATGTAATCACAGTTTCCAGCCCTGCCCTTACCTCCCCTACATCCCTCGCTATGTTTACTCTCTGCGGGAGGAATATTTCCTAAGTGACCGACGATCTTGTCTGCTTTTTCCCCTCCTCTCTTATCCTCTCCCGTGCAGGTGCGCTACGTGTCGGACTTCTTCAAAAAGCGTCCTCCGCGTTGCACGAAGCCGGACAAGGCCGATAGCGAGGAGCCGGAGAGGAAACCCAGCCTGCAGATCGCAGACTCGGAGCACGGGAACCATTACAACTACCACCACAATCCTGGCCCCGTGTGATAGGGGAAGTGACATTTTGGGTACAAAGGCTGAAGCCTGCAGACCCCAAACCTGTGTGATAACGCAGGGGCTTCAACCTTGATTGTGCAGTCAACAGTGTTTAGTTCAGGGATGGTCTGCGGCCCGGTCTCTGCAGGCTGTCTCCTGTCCTGGAGCTGTGTTCAATGTTAGTGTCTCTGTGAGCTCTGCAATCAGCCCTTTTCCCGTCTACAGCCCCCCTGAGCTCCTTTCTCCTACGTCAACCACTCACACACCACCTGCTCCACTGGACTGACTGAGGGGAGTGTGTCCCGTCACCAGGTGCCGGAGCCGCCACCTCCCCCCACACCTCTCTCAAAGACGCCATGATGACCTCCTGTTCTCCTGTAAGAGAGAAAGGAGTATAATGTTTTTCCTTATTGATGTTAAAGCGCATTTGCTTAAAGCTGCATTAAGCGACAGACTCAATGATGTTATCATATATAATACTTGTGGCTCATAAGTTGCACACAGCAAAAACAGAGAGGCATATATCCCACCACGTCCTCAGACAATCTCTCTCATTAGTTTACGACAACTTCCACTTTGTTTACTCCTCAATAGTGTATAATCTGTTGCTCAGGTTGTGTCTACTACACAGTTTGCACAACTGGTAGTGATTACCATATTTAACGTATCTAAAAATATCTGGAGTGGGAAGATCTTGGTGTTGATTGACAGTGTAACATCTAAGGTCTCCTTTATTTCATTGTAGCTATATCTCGCTTAATGAAGTTTTAACATGTGTTTTTATTTTTAATACTTAGGGAACCAGTGATTTTTTATTTTTTTTTATTAACAATGTTTTGGCGAAAATGTTTTTGAATGTCGGTGAAGACACAGTTTGTGGATTAGTTTTATTGTAGTGCACCTTAATCTGGTTAAACACTATTAGACTGTTGCACAGTTCACAACAGATAATTGTTCATCATGCATCATGTCAACCTGATGGTAGAAAGTCTCACAAGCTGAAATATGAGCTGCAGTCCTCCCAACACTGCTTTGCTTGCAGTTGTGTATCAGCCTAAGCACCACAGTAACATTTGCCATATCAACAGGTCTGGGTTTCTACTGTTTATAATTTCTTAAAGCGACAGTATCAGTGACTCAGTAATTTGATTCGCTATGATCCCAGTTGATTTTATCTCCCAGTCCTTGTTCAGATTGAAAACCTCGAGTGTCACTGATGTTGAGACTTTCAGCAGCAGCTTTATTTCCAGACGTTTCACCTTCAACAAAAATTTTCTAAAATGTGTAGTTTAGCAATGATTAATATTTCCCCTGTGTGAAATGGACTGCAGAGGTAGAAACCCTTTACGCCATTAGCTTTCATTTCTGCTGGACGTTATGTACCATACCACTATTATAATACCATTGAAATTCTCTAAAAATCTGGCCTTGTTTTACTTGTTTTATCGTTTTTGTTGTTTTATTTCACAAATAGTAATCGAAGAAGGATGCGACAGCCATTTTGAAAATGGTGTTTAATTTATTTTAAAAAGTTCTTTATTTTACTTTTACAAGGTTGGAAGTGCCAGCTGTGTTAAGGTTTTTTTGTGCAATCACCCCTGCTTGCCACTATGAGCCACAAATACTGTACTAAAGCTATGAGACATGTTTTTGTGAAGGATGTGTGTGTACATATAAATATATATAAGCTTGTATGTTTTTATTATTTTCCGTGTAGGTGAGTTTGAATTTCACCTGTGCAGCGTGCTTCGGCCCGTGCCTTCTCGGACTGGTGCCTGTTGGATTTGCCACACAAACGGATCCAATTTCAGGTCCAAACATAAGCCAGATGCCTTGGCAGGGCTTTTAAAGGGCTGTTGTAATGATAAAGAGTTACATACCCAACTGTGTTTTTGAAGCTAGTAACACTGCTCCGTTCCCACTTCAAAGATCGGTCTGTGCTCCTTTTCCCCTTCCTGTGTTGATAGATGGGGTTAATTTGTGCATAAGGTCTCCTGTACAGTTTTTGTATGGCACGCACACCCCTGGAGGACTGACAGTAGATCAGACGGACCACAAACCCGATAGGGGACAGAGGGGAGTCATGAAGACGGAGGGAGTCTCACCTGGTAGTGATTGTGAGGCCCTGAAGCTGAGCTGGGACCAGAGGGAGGCAGGGTACTGGAGGGGGTAGTGGGTAAAGTTGAGAGGGGGGGGGGGTATCCCACGGTGAACCTCGTCCCCTCGAGACTCCCACTCGTTTAAAACACACGTTTACAACTCGAAACAGCTGGAAGTGGTTGCAGTGAAGTGCTGTGCCCTGCCCTGCTTCTGACGTCTTCATCATCTGCCAGCCAGACTAATGGCACAAATGAGGATGAGGATGTAGAAATATCCTGGTGTTTGATTCTCCTCCAGCTCTTTTTGTTTTTTGGTTTTTTTTTTTCCTCAGTTGGTGATGTGGCTCCATGTGTTATTATGCTTTACTGGTTTAGTGCCTTAGATCGGCAACGTCTTTTTTTTTTTATGTCAACTTGCGGCTGTGGTTCATGTTGTGTTTGCTTTTGTGTAACCTTTAGGTTTTTATCTGTCTTCAAACCAGAGAATTTTAAATAAAAAATTTAATCCACATTGAAATGTATGTTCTTACATCTGATTGGAGTTTGTGTATTCTCCCTGTGCATGTGTGGGGTCTCTCCAGGTTGTCGAGTTTCATCCCATGGTCCAGCCCTGTTACAGCCCGATATGTAACAATGACCTGAAGTGTAACAAAAAAATGTAATAAACCCCGAAATGTAATAACTGGCTGATAATGTGACAAAAGTGCTGAGCCTCAAATGTAATTTAAAAAAAGTAATACAACCCAAAATGTAATAATGGACCCAAAATGTAAGAAGTTGTTACATTTTAGGCAAAGTTTTTACTTTTTGGGATCAGCATCTTGTTACATTATTGACCAGTTGTTACATTTTGGGTTTCATTACATTTTGTATTACATTTCAGGCCCAGAACTTTTGTTACATTATCGGCCAGTTACTATATTTCGGGTTTTATTACTTTTTTTTTTTTTATAACAATTCGGGTTATTGTTACATATCAGGCTGTAACAAGCCCCCACCCCACCTGACCTGCTGAGTTAATGGGATGTAGAACATGGATGGCTGGATGATTGATGTTCAGATGGGAGCTATTGCAGTTATTGATAATTTGATTTGAAACATATTTCTTGTCTTTAACTTTTCCCTTTTGGGGCTGCAGTTAGAGAAAGTTTTTTTCAATAAAATAAACAAAACCAGGCACCAACAAGATATCCAGATCTTCTTGACATGCACACTGTGATGTTGAAAGCAACTTTTTTTTATTGCAGTGATGAAGTAAAAATTCTTCAGTGCACAAGTCAGAAGGTCAAAACATTCATCACATCAGATTTCAGTTTTGTAACATTTAAAAACTACTCTTAGTTCTTTTCTGTTTTCTTTCAAATCAGTCATATTGTTCCTCCAAAATAAAACACAGCATCTGCTCTTAAGTTAAAAATGTGGGTTTTATTTGCTCTGGTGTAGTGATATGTATCTTTATAAATCTGGTGCATCTCCCTCAGTAAAACAGAAGTGAGAGAAGTTTAGTTTGTGCATCTGAAACTTGCAAACAAATTTCAAAATTAGTTTTCAAAATAGCGATAGAGAACCTTCAACACATGCATTTTATAATTCATTCTTCTTGCTGAGATTTACAATGTAGGGAAAACAAAATGCATCGAATCATTTTTGTATCCAGAGTTAGTGTTGTGGGAATGGAGACAGAGCTCAATCTGCTCTAAGCTGTTCTTTCAAAATAGTTTAGCATCATTAAAGAAGAGTCTTCACTCAGTAGGTTCATGTAATTTGAATAAAGGGAGATGGTAACTGTGGATTGTACACCCATCACTGAAATATCAATAAAACCTTTTCCATATGTAGTAGTAGCATTGATTTTTCTTTTAAACAAAGATGAAACAAATTTTTTTTCTTTGATATTTAAATATCTTGAAGGATCAAATGGTGACACACAGAGGGAGCAGAGGCAGATTTACATCCACAGCACAGTGTTGGAGGTTTGATGGATCTGCACAGCAATGTTTAAAGATTTGTAGTTTTAGCTCTGGAGATACTTTGTCAACTGCTTGATTTATGATGTGTTTTGTTTTCTTTTTCCAACAAGAGTAATTAAAACCAAGTGCTGAGTATTCAGGAAGATTTAATCAAGGCTCCCCCCGCCGCCTGAGTGCATCCAGACCGGAGAACGGAACAAACCACAAAAATAAGCTCATATATTTATAGCGAAATAAACACTGGACCCATGGGGACGTTAGTGGGAGTCTCGTTGGCAGTGGCATTGAAAACCACTGTCATCCCTCATTTAAAACAATATTACTCACTCGCATGTTGTGAAAGTCGTGCGTCCGTGGGGCTATTTTTTACCGTGATGTCAAAACAAGTGGGAATGGAAAACATTAAGGTATTTTATTTACATGAGTATTTAGCCATTTAGCTGCTTCTTCAGGGTGATTTACAATATGTGAGTTCACAGCTATGTCGTGAATTTCTCCAGAGATGCATAATATACCCTAACTGAATATATTATCCTTAAGGCCTAATGGAAAATGTACCTCGTTGGATTATGAGATGTGGTCTCTATGGTAACCAGGCCATTTCTGAGCTTGCAAAACAGCACATGCCGGTGGTTGTAAACACACTATCTGAAGAGCATTATCTTACATGTTAATTAAATCTGTCTGAGGGGTTAATGAGGGAGATGAAACAGATACTTTACCTGGAGTAAAAAGATGGATTAATGTAGTTTTCAGTTCACTAAACTGTTTGTGTGCTATGAAGTTTAAACTCTGGAAAACTAGCATATCATGAAATGTTGTTCAGTACCAGTGATTATAGTAGAAAGGCCACATATAGTAGGTGTGTACTCGGCTGGCTTTTAAAAAACAAATCACTTACCGTATTTTCCAGACTATAAGCTGCTACTTTTTTCCGACGCTTTGAACTTAAACACCGGTGTGGCTCATGTATCAGCGGCACGAAGCTTGTTAGCTTTTTAAAAGCTAGCAAGCTCCGAGCCGCCGATACATTTAGCCTCGTCACATCAGACCCGGTCAGAGTGGACCACATGAAACTGTTCGAATAAATTCAATAGCGGCTTATAGACTGGTGCGCTCAATAGTCCGAAAAATACGGTAAGTAAAATGTGTATTGTTAGCTAAATGTACCCTAAGTATAAAAAGTAAAACTACTCTTAATGCAGAAAAATACCCCCGTAAAGGATTTATTGCTTTTGCCAAGGAGGTTATGTTTGCTTGCTCGTTAGCAACATTACTTTTGCATTTTGTGCAAGATCAAATGAAGGAATCCTGCTAAGATCAATTAAAATAAAAAATCCTACTTCACAGACAAATCCTGTTCCAAAAGTTTAATAAGATACTGTTGATATTTCACCACATGAGGGCAACAACATTCAGCTTATGGCATCAGTAGAAGAAATAGATTAATCAACCTGCTCTCAAAAATAAGGCTAATGCAGAAGCGTAAAACGGTGTAATACTCCCGATGGCCACTAGATGCTGGCTCCAAAATACTCAAAATTCAAAAATACTAATTTTCAGTAGTCGCTCATCTGGAAATCAGTTCATCAATAAGTAGATATTATACTTCAAATAGAGAGAGTGTCTCCAGGGAGACCAGACCTGAACTCCAGTCTCATTGGATAGGGTTCAGAGGTCACTCCTCCTTTCATATCCATATATGGTCATTTCTGGATCCAACAAGGTGACATTCAAATGCAAACTTCCTCCTTCAAAATGTGAGTCCACAAACCAACTTGTGACATCATGTTAGCTTCATCCATGTCTAGGATTACGCCTCAGCAGATATTTATGCTCTGAGTACTTTGTACTTTGTATACTACACTGTTACATCTTGTAAGATGTCACTGTTTATTTGTTGTAGTTATTACTAGATTACTGTAACTGATACATAAGTGTGTAGGTTATTATTTTCACTTTTAAATCAGGTCATGTTAACCTTTTCATGTCTGTGTGCTGGGTAGTTTAATGTATACAGTGCATCATAATTCGCTAATATCAAGTAGAAGAAAAGTAGCATAAACTATAAAAATAAAAACTTTAGGAAAACTCAAAAATTCAAGGGATCTTACGGCACTTGATTTTTTAGTTGAGGCCAACTCAACTTTAAAGTTTAAAGGAAACTCCTCGTATTTGAGCCAACAACTTGTTTTAGATTGAGATAACTTCTCGTGATGTTTTTTATTTATGTAAAGTTATGACACGTTAAGGTGCAAAACTTTATAAAGATAGTTGAGATTAAGACTTTCATTTCAACATAATTAAATATTTCCTGTTCAGTTTACTGAAGAACCATGTTAATGACAACAAATTTAAGTTTTCATTTTTACAGTGTAGCAGTATCATAAATTTAAACTTAAGTACCATTCGTGAGTAAATGTACTTCCTACAAGTGCAGTAGACACCGTCTTTCAAACCATTGTGCAAATAAGTTTACTTAGAAACTGCGCAGCACATAAACTACAGACTACAGTGAAAACACAAACATGAAAAATATCATTCCTTAGAAACCATCACAAATCATGAATGGTTCGGTCCACAGGGAAGGAATTCTGTGAATGACCGAGCGCCCGGTGAGAAGTGGCTCTTGTGATGAGCGGTTTCAGGAAAACCTCAGTACTGGAAGCAGTAAAGCATGACAGAAATAACTCCGGCTGCCAGTATTTTGATGCTGCGGTAGAAAGCGCTGGACGTTATACACTCGACCGTTCAGCCCACTTTGGTCAGTGTCCCGGTGGATGACGGCCGTATGGTTTCAAACGGGAATTTCAGGACCAGAAACAGTAGCAGAGAATGAATGTGGGATCGGGGCGCTGCTAGAAATACCACGATCACTGAGTCACCCTGGTAAAAAAAAAAAAAAAAAAAGTGAATATTTGTAATCTGTGCTAATGTCAACTACTTTTATTTTCTTCTGGCCTTACTACAGAGTGTGTCTCTGATTGAATATTATTCAGTCGTTAATCAAATAAAGATGAAATCCCAGGAGAAAGATCAGTCACAGTGTATCGTCCATCTCTGTGAATGTTTATAGAAATGTTCAGAGAGGAAGTCTATAGACGTGCCTTAAGAAGTAAAAGGACATGAAGAAGACGTGGTTTACATGATTGGACGTAGATAAATAGAAGACGTGGACGGCTCGTGTTCCTCCACCTGCATTAGATTTTGAAGCTTCCACTGAGCTGGAACTGTTTACATCATATTGTCAGCACTTGAAGGGGAAACTGTGTCTGAGAGTCACTTAGTGTTCACAGTCTCACACCCACTCTGACACAGTCGGTCGATGCTGAAGTGCAATGAAGCCCTGGTGCTGCCGGCTGAGTTGAGAACATCACACTGGCGTCTCACAGGTGGTGATATTCACTGTTTTCCTTACATTAAGATATGCGCATGACATAATATTAGATATGCTTGTTTACCAGAGCCGGTAACTTTTGAAGCAGCGTAAATAGTTTTATCAACTTGTTTATTCACCACAGTGTTTTCACAATTACCATTTTTCTGCAGCATTGATTCTGAGGTGTTACAGAGAGCAACCTTCTGTTACTTTCTCATGCTGGAAGCCAGTGGAGACATTTTTAGCTTGGCGCTGTATTCTAGCAATTAAAATGCCTCCAGAAATGAGCAGCTAGACTCTGTTGTTTTTCTCTTCCTCTTATAGACAGACAGCAGCGAGTCCTACAGCTTCAGAGCCAAAAGTACTGCTTCTGCAAAGAGGGACATTAATTAACCCCTCTCTGCTCCATGCGCAAACATGCTCACTCACTTATTAATGCAGGATCATCAAGCAGTGTCGTGGCCTTGTGTAATATGGAATAACAATATGAATGTTATATCATAATTAGGCCCACAAGACCTAATCTGAACAACAGGCTTAGACGTTGAGGGAATTGTTTTATCCTCCACGTGTTTGTGTTGTGGAAATGGAAACTGCATTTCTATGAGGCAGATACTGAGGCTACATATATTAACTGATAGCTTCACCTCAAGGTTGCTGCCCCCCCCCCACCGCTTTACATCAGTACATCAATGACTGTCGCTGTGGGAGGTGATCAACAGGGCCACGTGTCGGTGGAGGACATTTTGGATCTTAGAAAGTCACCAACCAGTGAATTCAAGGTGCGGATGTTGACCTGGTGAAAAAAAATAATGCTTCGGACCCCGCGTAGAGAATCTACTTCTTAAGGAAAATTATACGATTACTCGACATAATCGATTACGTCAATTATAAAAATTCATCGATACGGAAATGCAAGAATTAAAGCTTCAAATTATTGTTTTTGTTATTGGTAAAATCAAATATCAGCTGGGGAAAAGTCATTTGTACTTGCAGTTTCCTACAGGAACTGGTGGGGGCAGTATCGCTCCCACTATTAACGCTATTCACAGAAACAGACAAAAAGAAGAAGAAGAAGAAGCACAACAGTGACAGGCAGCAGAGCCAACCGATTTTTTTTGGAAAACGTTAAATAGTATGTTGGCCCTGTTGATTGCAAATGTGAGTACAAAAAAAATGGACGGACAGTCGACCGACACAAAGTATTACGCACACTCTGCAGGAAGGAGTTTTCACAGAAGCACTTCCTGTTAAAAATACCACATTAAAGGGAAGCATACGATAGTCTGGGATTCTGCTAGCACTTAAGCTAACCCATCGCCCAGGTTGCGACAAACCACCCTCATGCAGATTTTTATCGTTTGGCAGTGCTATTTATTATTGCACCTTAACATGCATTTCTTCTCCAATTATTCGATTAATCGATGGAGTGATCAATAGATTATTCGATTACTAAAATATTCGTTAGCGGCAGCCCTAAAAATTATCACTTGAAAATGAACGTGATGACTTTCTTTTGTAGAAGTTTTAGTGAATCTGATTTAACCTTTTACACTGTTTCATGGTTTGGAAGTTCAACTATGTCCAATAACAACAGATTGTCAGAATGACTGGAAAGATGAGCACCTTTGACTTTAAAACATCACCAACTCTCTGCTGGGTGGTAGGTTGGAGGTTTTTACCACAGTGACAAGAATGAACAAAGCGGTTCAAAACACACCAAAAGTGGTGTCACCCATTGGTTTGTGGACTTTGCTTTGTGGAGTTTGGCATTTGAATGTCACCATGTTGGTTGTTTGGAACCAGAAGTGACCATATTTGGATATTGAGGGAGGAGGTGGGTCTGACCCTTGAACCCGAGATTACTCCACATGTATGAGCCTTGTTCTCATTGGATCAAACTAACCACGTGGCTAAATATTCCTCTCTCTGAAGCCTAGTATCTGATTATTGATTTTAGACCAACACACCTGATTCAAATGACCAGCTCATCATCAAGCTCTCCAGAAGCCTGATAACGATCCTGATCATTTGAATCAAGTGTGTTGGAAGAGGGAAACATCTAAAACATGCAGCATAGCGGCTCTCGAGGACCAGGATTGGACACCCCTGGACCAACAGATCACTGAAAATAAGAGTTGATTTCAGCAAATGACATCAGAATGACTTGTGAAAAAATGTATTGACTGAGTATTTCAAGATTGAAAATGAGGATTTTTGAATTGAAGTCAATCAGAGGCAGAGTTTTCTGGAGCCAGCATCTAGTGGTCGTTGAGAGTATTGCACTTTTTTGCACATCGCCATTGGACTTTGTTTTGAGCTTTGTTCTTTTCTATACACAGTCTTGAATTGAAGTCAGTTGCAGCCAGAATTTTGTGGAACCAGCATCGAGTGGCCGTTTTGGACTGTTTTGCACTTCCACATTGGCTTCATCCATTTCTAGTGCAGGGTGTTCAAACACCTTGGAGAACCTGCCTCACTTCCTCTGTGTATTCAGGCTGTTCCTGTATCTTCTTGCTCTTTGTGTAATCTCCATTTTAAGATCAAGGTGTGTGTGGTGTGGGACATACCATCTGTTTCAGGACCCCTGAAGATACAGTTCTCTGTGGCTCTATGTTTACAGTTGTCTTTATGCTACAGGATAAATTTGGGACCAATCAGACATCCCTCCCCATCGTTACTGTGTTTACAATAAAATGTAAACAACCACGGAGCCTAAAATGTTTGCACAGTACTGTTTATGATGAGGTCATTGTCATTCTTCATAATAACCAGTTCATGTTTCACACTTACAGTGGTACTGTAGACGCTGTTTACACTGAGCTGGACCAGAAAGTTTGTTCTTACGAGACAACATAGTATTTATCCTTGTGTTTACAATTAAATCACTGATTGCATTTGTTTTAATTTCATTTGTTTCCAGTCCACTAACCTGCAGCTGTTTGCATTTGCAACATATCCACATAATTACTCAAATTGAACATATTTAAAATGTTTTTTTTTCCCCTTTAATGATTTGCATGCAAGTCTATTTCTGTACAGTTGATGCTTAATTGTGCTCACATGTTTTTGTTGTACTCCTCGTGGATGTTTTTTTTTTTGCTTTAATAATCAAGACTGATTCTGCAGCTGTGATTAATTAGCAGCGATTCATTTGTGGGAACTATAATTACACTAGTTAAGATTTAAAAAAAAAAAAAAAAAAAGCGACACGGGGAGATGAGGAGTGATGAAGGTGATGAGGACCAAAACAACAATAACAAGGATATTAACTTTTGACCTTTACAAGCTTCACTGTGGCATGAGCAGCAGCACCGAGGTCCCACCAATAAGCTGTTATTATAATAATGACTTTATTTTTTATTCTGATTGCTAACAATGGTCTTATTTTGATTAAACTAATCAGGGGTCAAAAGTAGGTTGTTACAAGCCTAAAAGCTCCTGGGTGGTATTATCAGGCAGTACAGATTAATAGCTGGATGAAGTAGGGATATAAACCATGCTGTAATCTGCAAATCTCCACTTCTGAGGCACAGTTCACTACAAGTCTTCACACAGTAATGAGAAGGAAATGGAGCTGAGATTACACACATTTAAAAATTAATTTAATGTGATGTTTTATTTTTATTAAATAGGGTGAGCTCAGTCTTGAAATTCTCAGTCAATAACTTTTTTCTATAAGTCATTCTCATGTCATTCGCTAACTCTTCTTATTAGTCACCTGGTTACATCTGAGATATGAGTTTGTAAGTAGGTATTAGGTTTCAAAAAGAGCAATATTTAGGAGACAGTGTCCGTGGGTTCAGGGGGAGAATGTGTATCAAATGGACAAGGCTAACGAGACATTGTCAGGAGAGGTGGGATTAAGCAGGACCCAAGATCTTCAAGGTAAAACTAAACAGGTCTTTAATGAAAGCAGGAAACTAAAAGCGCTGCACAAAAAAATGGCAGGAGACAAAACAAAACCAAACTAAGAGTCCAAAACACTAGAAAAACTGGAAAAACCAAAACTTCATAAAATCCTAGAGAGAAAACAAAACCCTGGAGCAAAAACAAGGAGTTGGAATCACAAATAAAAAGACACTCGAGGAAAGACATAAGACTGGAGGTAAGACATGAGATGAAAGACAACAAACTGGTACAAGACAAAGAGACACAGGAGGTTAAATACACTGCAGTAACGAGGGTCAATAGATCACAGGTGGAGAGGACAATCAGGGAAGGCTGTGGCAGACGAGACAAACACAGGTGTGACCAACAGGAAACAACTAGAAACCAGGGGACGAGACAAAATAAAACAGGAAACAGAAAGCACTGAACACATGTAGAACATGAACACCAAACTAAAAGGACATGACACACAGAACAATCACAAGAAAATAATAAATCACAAAACTAAACACAAGAACCCAGGGAAAAACAACTAGTACTACACATCATGACAATAACGGGAACCAATGGAGATCAAAAACAACACTTCAGATGATCTGATTGCTATGAAACTTCCACAGTTTACAGTTCACATGTTGTATTTTCATCCTGCTCCTTTGGTAGGATCCTGGTTGCCCGATCATGGTATTTAAGGGTGATACACTGCGTGATAAAGTGCACTTTTGTAATGGAGCGTTCTTATTGTTGAAACAGAAATGAGAATTTCGTAAATGAGACTGGAATATGATTTGTTGTTTACATTACTGCACAGGAATTTTTCAGAAATAACCAACGCAAAACATTGAAAAATGCTTAATTAGTGGGACGTCCTCAACGCACTCTTCACTAACAGCTGTTCCCACGAGTAAAGTCGCTGCCGTGATCTCAGGGATTCACACATACCTACAGCCTGTAACGCTGTTTTTGAAAATTAAAAATCTGTTACAGCACAAGATAAGCATTGGTCTGTTCGGGAACATTGTTTTTTCCATATCTATGTAATAGATTAATATGTCTGACCACATTAACGGACATGACAACATCGCAACTGCGCGAGGGACGGACAGGTGTTTTAGCCCCGACCTGAACAGAGGCTAAAACCACGATTAACTGATTAACTTCTCCCAGACCAGTGATGAGACTTACTGTCACATCCATCCACGTAACAGCTGCGTCCCATTGATGATAAAATATAACGAAATGTCCAGAAAGTTTGCAAGTAAAAAAGTGTAGAAATCTATACGAATGAAGTCCCAAAATGCTTTGCGATGTGACGTCACGATCCCATTCTCTGTATGTCTGTGCCTCTAGTGATGTGACCGGATGTGTCGAAGCTTCGAAGCGTGTGCCAAGTAATGAAGGGGGTGTTTCCACGAAGCACGTATCGAGGCTTGCTTCGTTTAGGGGAGGAGCTGAAAATGATGACATCCGAAACCTCGCCGGCCAACCACACCCCCCGACAATTCAGGAAATGGTTTGTGATTTGACGCGCGACTCAAAATAAATGGGAGAGTGAATTGCTATGGCGATCCCTCACATCCTGTGGATTCTGACTGATTGTGCACTAACTATCCACAGCATTTGTATGACAATGTGGAGCTGGCAAGAAAGAAGGATTTCCCTAATAACGTGTCACTTTGGCCAAATTCACTGTCTCTACCCAAAATGTACACAACCATATTCACTGCCCTCATCCCACTGTAAATAATAGTTTACATTTTCCACAACGCAACATTTTTCATTCAAATCATGCTGATCACCAACATAGACAATACAATAGTACATGCATTGCATACTTATTTATTTTGCTGACAGGCTTTTTCCACACACTTCAAATCGGCTCTGTGCACGATGTGGCTAAGTGACTTCCACTAACCGAACGGAACGGCGTTGAACACTTCCTGCATCGCTCATTTCGGCTGACTCAGAATCAATGCATGGCATGCAGACTAACACAATATAGCATGTTTCCATACCACATTTAGCTCACAAAAATTACAAACCAACCTGGTATAAAAGCGGATGTCATCATCTGAGCCGACAAAGCGCTCTAGACCAAAACAGATCCACAGCTGCAGCCCGTCAACTTGACGCTGAAGCAGGTCCACTCGTCTCTGCAGGTTTTTGTTTTCCTCCTGCAACTCGTAGACCATTAGTCCAGTGTTCTCCGAAACACAGTAGTCATGGTCAGGAGCAGCCACCAACTCCGTGTCCATATCTGACTCCACAGTCGGATCTGCTGGTGCAGGGATCTCCCATAGCCTGCGCTCCCACACACTGGGTCTCGGGTCTGGCAGTGCGTAGTTGTTCCACGCAAATAAAACAGGAATGGCCCCCTTTTTTAGGCACTTCTTTCCATTGGGAGTATCTGTAATATCCCCAGGTAAGAAGTGCCTGCTGCACACTCTTGTGTCTTTGCTGGGAGTGAAGTGCTCTCTCCGGACTTTAGCTAGCCATACCTGACGCAACATTATCTTTAGGGAAGCAGTGGAAGCTCACTGTAGAATTGTACACTGAGGTACACAGCAGTGACACCCAGATCCCCTTATCCTTTGGAAACTTAATCTCCTCTTTTGGACACCAAACATACTCATT
>OOFC01047884.1:0-21654 GCA_900323345.1 Pseudochromis fuscus
CAGGTGCTCTGGGTTCCCTGTTCAATTAAGATTAAAAGCCGAGTCCTATCCCGTGTGGTCATACTGCCACCACAACAGACAACCCCGAAGAAGACAGCACTCACCACCACAGACTGATAAAAGATATACAGCATATCACTGCTCACTTCAAATGCCCTGAGTCTCTTCAAGAAATAATGTTGCTACGTGTGTCGTCAAAATGTGTAGTGTTTAAACGTATGTGTGAGATTTACAATTGTATGCTTCTGTGCCATCGTTATGCTGTCTTCTCAGTTCGTTTTAGCTGTGGTGTGTCGTGTAATATTGGGTGACCGGCAGTGAGTTTTTGCAACATCATCAGTTTGGTGTGATCTCGTCTGCAGAATGTGGACGTCCTCAGTCCGGTGGAGCCACAGGGTCACGATCTCCCCGTGGGGCCTGTAATCCCGACCTTGCAAACCCTGCCTGAAGACCCAGGAAATGATCCGCAGCCCGATCCCTTTGACCCCCTTTTGCCCACTGATGTTCAGCCTGCGCCGTTCGACCCTACACCTGTCCCCCCCGTGACCTTTGACCCCTCTGTTGCTGTAAACCCTTCTGTCCCTCTCAGCTCTTCTTCCAGTGAGTCTGCTGAAGTTCTCATAAACCAGCAGCGACCTGCCTCCGGTCCTTCTGCTTCATCCTCTGAAGAAATCGGAGGCCCCGTGGCTTTGCGTCCGCCCTTTAGCTTCCGCTATCAGAAGCCAGACCGTCAGAAACGGCAGGCCTTGATGGAAACCTCAACCACTCATGACCCTGTCTTCCTGTCTGACTTCCCCAGCGGGTCCTCTCCTTTCCGCTCCTGTCCCGGTCCAGCTCGATACACCACAGTTTAACCGCTGAGAGCCTGGACCGATGAACTGCTCCGCTCTTTGTTGCTGGAGGTTTGTAATAATTAGTGGTAATGAGTGGAGGACCATCTCTTTTCACTGGCCCTGAAACAACCTCTCTACTGCAGCAGTGTTCCCAAAGCATCTGAAGGGCTTTAAATCTTTGATCCACTTTAATAAACCTTGGTTTGAATCTTTGGTTTCAACTTTTGATTGTTATATTCATATTACCCATTTAGGTGGAATAAAAACTATTGATTTTAGAGCTAAACATTAAAGACCTGATAAAATTGTTGTATTTACCAGTGTTGATCCAAATAAAAACATGCAGCTATTTTTAAAATCTGTTAATTATATTTATCAAGCATTTATCAATTACAAACTACAGGTAACTGTCGGGCACACATCTGAGGATTTTCAACTTTCTGAACCATCCACAGAATAAAATGGGTGTAGATGCTGGATGGATTCTTCCATTATTTTTTAGAAGTTCTGTGGATTATTTGTTAAGATTATTTGATTATATAAAAAAAAGAGAATCAAACAAAAACCATGTGTTAGTTGCAGCACCAAAATATTCAGCTGCAGAGTTTTCTTACAACCAATGTACTCAATTTCTTTGTGAAACATTATTGTGTGAGATGAAAACTGATGAATTAATTACATTTGTCTTTGAACCTTCCCGAAAATGCTTTAAGGAAGCACAACAAGAAAACTGAGTGAACACAAAGTGCTGCAGAGCAAAACAAGAAAAGTTGTTTTTGAGTTTTAGAGAAAGCTAAATTACAGTGAGATAAATAAAAAACATTATGAGGGGATGTTAATGTATTTATGTGGGAGTACAAAAATATGCAAGGGAGCAAAAAAAAAAAACCCTACGCTTTGTAAAAAGATAATTCAGTTTGTGTTTCATGCAGGGTTATTGACCTTGACATGCTCTATTTTTCAAGTCTGAAAAGGTTCCTTTTAAAATAAGAAATTGTTTTATAGTGTCTTTATCTAAATGTATTTCAGATCTGAGCACTTTCATCAGGTAAAAGCAGAATATAATCATAACGTCAAGTCAAAAATTATTAAAATTAAATGTAGGTTTTGGTGTAAAGTGAACAAAGATTTGATGTTAAAAAGGTTTGTGGTATGACAGCTTTGTAGGATACATCAATGTACTCTCAACATTGCATTCCCTGATATCCACTGGGTTTAAAAAGAGTTTTTACAAACATGTCCAGTGAAGCAGAGGAAAAGTCAGGCTTTATTACAGTACAACTCTTCACCACAGGCTTAGACTGTGCCAAATAGCAGTGAGGCGAAAAGGAAAGTGCAAACATCTCAGGAAAGCTTTAAAAGCTTGCGGCTACCTAAAGTGGGCTTTTGTCAACACAGCAACAAGAGCTATTATAAAGAAGAGACCGACGCAGAGGAGGAGCGGTGAAAATGTGATAAGACATCCAGTGCATGGCTGAAGTGTCGCTCAGGAAGAAGTTCAGTAAACACCATCACAATCTTTTTCAAGCCGAGAACATCAGGACCTCCATTTGGAGAAAAAAAAAAAGCTAAACATAAGCAGTGCAACGTTGTGTCCAAAGCAATGACAAATTCAGAGACCTGTGAGTCAGGAGATGAAATATGGCCATGACCGAACAAATCCCACAGGTCAACACTCAGCAGTATGTCTTCATTTAAAAGACGGTCGAACCTTCTTTGAGGACACCAAAGTACAAGTTAGAGAGATGAGTGGAAAAAGGCTAAAATTGCCTCTTGAACACCATGTTCTGGGAATCTATACCAATGATGTACCAATGAGATTCATGTGACAGCCACACAGACACGTATTTAAATCAAGGTATGAATGACCAATGAAGGTTTAAATGCCTGAGTTAACGAAACAAGTCAAAACATCACATTACAAGCTTGTTACTTACACCAAGAAAGCAACAAGCATGTTTCACCTGTTTTCTCTTGCGTTCGATTGTTTGTTTGTCAACAAGATAGATAAATCCCTATCTGTTATAATGGGTGAATATTTTAATAAGTGACTGATGCTATATAACCACAAGAGGGCAGCAGAGTTCAGTCTAAATCATGAGCACCCCTGGGTTATCCTTGGCTGAGGTTTGTGCTCTCTCAATGCTTTCTAATCTATGCATACTTCTGAATAACACCCTTTACTTTTGATAAAACCCCAAACTGAGAAATTCATATTCAGTTAAACTTGTGCTTCAGGAACTAAGAGTAACCTCCTTCCCATTGTCTTTTCATGGGTTTTGTTTCAGCTTTTCTGTGCTAAAATAAATCCCCCAAAGCTACAGAAAGAGGAAGGTTTAGGTGTGAGTGACCCTGTGATCCTTCTCGTCCCATTGAATCGGCAGCAAATCCTTTTTTTGTACAACTTATCCCAGTATGTAACTGACTCTGTGAAACACTGTCAGGGCACTGACCACAGTCCCCTCAGATTCACACTCATAGACTGTATAGAATAGATGAAGCTAATGTGACGTCATCCATTGGTTTATGTACGGCATTTGAACGAAGCCATGTTGGTTGTTTGGAGCCAGAAGTTGACCATATTTGTATATGAAGGGTGCAGTGAGGAGACGGAGCTGACCCTTAAACTTCAGGACACTATCCAATGTGTAGGAGACCTGACTTCAGCACCATTCTCATTGGAGACCAGACATATCAGTCAAGCTAACCACACCTCTAAATCTTCCTCTTTTGAAAGTCTGATGCAGTGATCCCTCCTCGATCACAGCGTTCCAATACCCACCGCAAAAGGTGAAAATCAGCCAAGTAGAAACCATATGTTTACAGATTTTAAGAATTATAAAGCCTCATCAACATTTCCCATAGCGTCCCGTATATCAACCGGGGAAACCAACTGAGGAAGCATGTACCAGAAATATAAAGACCTATTATTGTCCATAGAAATCGTCGAACCAGCGAAAAATCTGCGATATATGTTTAGATATGCTTGCATTTAAAATTCGCAATAGAATAAAGATGCAAAAGTTGAAGCGCGATATAGCGATGGATTACTGTATCTACTTAGGTTCAAAGATCACTGACAAAATTAATTAAATTTAGCTAATGACATGAGAATGACTTGTGGGGAAAATGTATTCAAAATTGTAACTGAGTTTTTTAGAGGGAGCCTCCAGTGGCTATCTGGAGCATTGCACTTTGTTGGACTTCCACATTGGCCTCATTTTTGAATTTTTGAGCCTAAGCCAGTATATGCTCTCAGCTCATTTTATGTATTTTTATTATATGTTTGTTGCTTTTCTTGCAGAGCTGACAGGTGCTGCAGTCCCATCAGAAAGATTTTATTTATTTTTTTAAATGTGGCTGGTGCTGATTTATTCCTGGTAAATGTAGGAGGGAGAGAGGTAGGAGTGATGCAGCATATAGATGGTGGTAATTTCAGTATTTGGGCCTGACAGTTGTGAGATCACATCCTGTCAGGACGCCACATCCAGAAATCTGCTGGGATGACTTGATTGTGGAGAGGATAAAACTTTATTCTTGACCTCGGACAGAGCGGCTGACAGGAATCATCTTACCACCAAGGTTTTATTTGGTGGCTGTTTTGAAACTGTCTATTGTGTCAGACTGTTGTCCAACGCAGCTGAGATTAAAAGTTTATTCTCAAACTTGGAAACAGCAGTTTAAAACGATTTGATCACGAGGTCCTGTCAGTAGGGTGATGGGAGAAAAATTGTTGTGATGCTGCTAGGAATCCCAAATAAAACATATATATAACTAGCAGGTGCACTTTATCTGACAAAAGAAACAGCTCCATGCCAACATCATCACTTTTATTTCAGTTTTTTTTTAATTTTATTTTAAATTTGAAAACATTTTGTATTTTTTTGCCTGAGCTCAGCAGGTAAATTGCAGAGTCAGACCATTTTGATGTTTTGTCGATATGTAAATTGCTAAGAATAATAAAAGGGTGAATTATATAGTAAAAGAGCTGCACTTATACAGCACCTTTTTACTTTACTTTAGGTCTACAAAGTGCTTTACAATTTTTTGTAGTCTATGTTTCATCCCATCCGGAGACTCAAGAAAACAAGCCTCCCCATCACAGCCCTCACCACCTTCTATGAGGTAGCACTGAAAGCATCCTCTCTATCATCTTAAACCTAAAATCTGTATATTAATACCCACTTTTCTATTTATACATTTTGGCATATTTGTCCAAATGGAATAAGAATGATCACAATGAAAAACAAACTAAACATTATTTCTCTGAGCTGGACAAAGACACAGGCAGGTACACACATTTAAACCTTTCTAACACTTCTTAGAATATTTCTGTGCTTTTAATTGGTTGAAATCTATACGCATATTTGTAACTTGGCTTTTAGTTTGGCCTTTTAAAAAACAAAACAGAGCAGCTGTCCAATGTACGATGCTGTTATTGATGCCTGTTTTAGAAAAAGAGCAGCAAGGAGTCACATTGTGCGGCAGGGGGCGGGAGAGACCTTCAACTGTAACTATGACCTCGGACATGTTACTGCTACAGAATTATCTAACGCCCCTATGGTGTATTAAACATGATTTAATCCTTCAGTGTGGATCTTTCCAAATATTACTCCACCCTCTTTTACTGGACGTCACACACTTAAAACGTGTTTACCGATTTGATTGGTCCTTGGAGTAGCGATGTCAGAATTTCCGATGGCACTTGAAGGCAGCCTTCTCCTAATTGGAGTCAGATTGTGAGGAGTGGCTTCAACTTCTGCTTCCCGAGAGTCATCTTCCTCCCAGATGGACGAGTGAGTAGTAATGCTTCTGTAAACAGCTGGGTGTTAAAGATTCATTAGTTTAAATCCTTCTGACTTTTTAATTAACTGTTTTCTAAAAGCCATGTGTGTGGTGGATTCGCGGATCGCAGTTTGAGGTAAGTGGAAAAATTTTACCTGAAAACTTTTTTTTGGGGTGTCGCTCCGTTTGTTGGTGCTTCATTTTCTTTTTAAGGAAAAAGGCTTTTTTTCTTTCTAGCTTTCTGTACAAGTTCAGTGCTTGGCTTTAACTTTTGCTTTTAAACGGACTGTGTGAAATGTGTCTCACCGTGTTCGTATAAAGGCTTCAGCCAGACGGGAAACATGTGATGGCATGCTCACACTGAAGTGACTCACTTCCAGTTTACTACAACACAGCTTCCCTAAACACTCACCACCACCACTCAGGCTGTGTCATGGGAATGAAAAGAACAAAAACATTACAACACAAGGTGCACACTGTGATGTCACTTTACTGAAAAGTTTACTCATTATTCACGTTAAAAATTTGAGTATACCTGAGATGGTACGTTTTGTCACATGACTCACACAATGAATGCATTGTATTTTTCCATTGTATTCATTGTATTTTTATTTTATTTTTTATTTTTTACAAAAATTTGTATGGGAATAGTGTTAAGATGGCAAAAATATTTTCATTTTTAACATGACACTACAATTTCTGCCTAACACTTTGCTTTTTTTGATAATTCAAGGAAATAGTTGACAAAACGTTAAGGAACATTCTGATATAATTTGTTAGTAAGGTTAAATGTTATTTTTGTTCAACATAATACTGCATATTTTGTGTAGCTTTAATATTTTTTAGCTTTAGCTTTTAATATTCAAGTATATGTACTTGAAAACTAACATGACATGGTAAATTTTGTTGGTACACTGTTGTTTTTAAACTGAATACAAGTTGTTTTATTAAATTGACTACTTTTTAGTGTATTAGATTATTAGAATATACACAGAATGTACAATGATTTTATTAAGTTTATATATCTTAGGACAAGTAACAAGACAAGAAGCCAAAACTTTAAAGTTATTTAACGTCACATGGGATGTGTGTTCGCCTCAAGTTAATGTAATTTTTTATTATTTCGTATTTTGTTATATTTAACACTTAAATGTCGCTTCATGGATAGACTCTGATTCATAATCTATGACACAAATGTAATTTCAGGTGTTAAATCAATAAAACAACAACAACAACAACAAAAAAATGTATTCTGCTTTCACATCAGCTAGTTAAGGGTAAACAGTAATTACAGAGCAGCCTGCTTACAGTTATGGTGTTGAAGCTTAGTTTTCCTTTTAAATTCGCTGTGACCTCTTTTCCCATGTAGGGCTGGGTGTAAGTCTTTAATGATAGTTTCTCAAAAGCTTTCTTCAAAGGAGGAAAAATGGTTATCACTTTAGAGAGCATCACTTAATTGGAGAGGGATTGCTTGGGCGTTTTTCATATTGAAATGGTTATGGTTTAGGATGCCACATTTGGCCTTTTTATTATAAGCATATGTGACTAAACGGCTGCTGCTGAGAGCAAGAGCTTTCAGAGAGCAGCTCTTGTACTTTTATACTTTGTAGTTTTCCACACAAAGTTTCTTTCTTCTGCTAAAGAGAGAGCAAAACAAGGTCAAGCAACAGCATCTTGAATGTAGATAGACGACAACAAAGAGTGTATTTATTTCTGCCAACTCTTTGTGTTGTGGGAAAATAAGAAGAATTATTTTTAACATGTAAAATATAGGCATCTCTGCATGTAATATTCATCACTGCAGCTTCAATACAGAGCTGTGGTTTGAAGCTATAGAGTGACTGCAGGACAACATGTTGCGCTCGACCTGTTTGTTACATACTTTTATCTCTGTCATACCAAAAGCAAAAGTAAAACTGAAGCCATTTGGTCACACTCATTTCTGTCGAGTTTTATTTTTAGATTGTTACATTAAGTTCCTGTTCCGGCTTTACTGATTCTTGGAAATGGTTGGCAGCCTCATGGTTGGCAGCACAAACTGTATAGAATGGATGAAACTAACAGGTGACGTCACGTTAGTTTGTGGACTTATGTTTGAAGCAGGGAGTTTGGGATTTAAACCTCGCCCTGTTGGTTGTTTGGAGCCCGAAGTGACCATATTTTGGTATGAAGAGACTCGGCTTCAGCTCTCATTGGAAATCAGACCTGTTGGTCAGACTAGCCACACCCTTAAATATTCTTCTATTTGAATCCTGATATATTTTTTCCAGAGAGACCACCAGATCACTATTAGAGTTTTTAGCTATTTGAGTTCAGAACTGGTCTCATTGGATACCGGACTTGTCAATCAAACTAGCCATGCCCCCTAAACCTTCCTCTTCATAATTATGCATTAGAGTTGGAGTTTTTTGGAGCCGGCCTCTAGTGGTCTTCAGTGGTGTAGCACTTTTTTCACGTCCACATTGGCCTCATTTTTTAGTCCTGTTTGCTTCGTCCATTTCTAGTCTATGGTTGGCAGTTGCAATGAATTGTGGAGATGTCACTGCAAGGTGAGGTTGCTTGGCCCTCTGTTTAGACAATCAATGTAATAGTCAAAGGGGTCTGCCAGTATTTTTTAATGGCATCTGCTGTTTTTCTTCTTCTGTGCTTTGATAGCTACATCACAAGTCTCAAACACCACTGGGAAACACAGTGTGGGACGTACAGCGAGGTCAAAAAGTAAGGTTACTGTTTGACAAGTATTACAAAGAGCAATATTTGGGATCTAAGTGACTTTGAATTGGATGTGATTGTTGCCAGACACTGCAGCAGAAAACAGCAGCAGCCCCATTGGGGGGGCTTTGTGCACTACACTGTCTGGTGTGTACAAAGCATGATGATGCAATCAACAAAAAATGATGCAGTCAGCTGGAGTGCTTTGGGTGAAAACACTTCAGTCGGTGAATGAGGTCATAGGATAAATAGAACCATTCAAGCCAACTGGGGGGAGGCAAACCAGTCCAGTGGAGCTCCATGGTATGTGCAAATGAGATCAAATCAGGAAGCTCACCAGTGGGCACATGATCCCAAAATGGGAGGTGTGAAGAGTGGATATAAGAGGCCCGTGAACGTCAAGTTTCTTGTTTTGACACGGCTGTGGGATTTTGGCACAGAGAGCATGAATTTCCTGAATTGTTTGCAAAGGTACGGGCTGGTGTGGCATGCTGTTGGCACACAGGCTGAATTTCATAGCAGGCGAACATCATTTGAATGCAGCAGTTTATCCAAACACTGTGGTGATGAGCTACAGTCTGTGTTTTTGTTTTTCCATTCGTGTGTTTCCAGCAAATTAACCGTGCACGTCACAGAAAGAGAACTGCTACCCAGGTCATGCTGTTCCCCTGATAGTGTCCACAAACTTTTTTTCTGCACATCCTCTGTTTGTGTTGCAACTTAAAGAAACAATAGACATATTAAAATTATTGCCTCAAACAAAAGTGGGGACTGACAGCTTCTCTGAAATATATGGCAGCTTGTGCAGCAGTGAAAATAATGAAGTTGTAAAGCTTTGCTGATTCAAGTGCATTCCCATCTGCGTCCACTCAGACCTGCATGATTGATTGTGTTGGTTTTTGCTAATGAATTAGATTCTGCTGTTGACATGACAGTGAGCGTCAGCGAGTGTTTACGTCTGTCCCTCAGCTCCAGTTTCAAGATCAGGTGGGAGGAGGTAATGTGACGGCTGAATCCATGCATAGCAGTGTGCAGTCTGTTTTGTTTGTTTGTTTTTTGAGAGGTTGGGGGAAGTGACTTTCACACATGGCTGTGTGTAGGTTTCTTGTCAGTTAGCGACTTGGCTGCTGACAGGGATCCATAATGTGGTTTGTCCTCTGGCTGCATTCACTCAGGCTCTGGTTAGGACTGCTGAGCTGACTGTCATGTATGGCAGCGTTTCTCTGCAGCGTGCACAGGACAAGGAGCATTTACTTCATGTCCGACAGAGGTAGGCTGTATATAGTGTGTAATGAGAGAAAGTGACATTATTTTACATTGTATGGTGTAATAAACACTTATAGCTGGAAGGCTGGTGTGGATCAGAGCTGAAATTAGTAATAGATTAATGGATTTAACTTTAACTGACTACAATTCTGATTATTCTTTAATAGTAGTAATGCACAGTAATGTTTTTTTTTAGACAAAACTACCTACAATTGCAGCTACAGTTACTAAAATCCTTAAAATATATCTATTTTTGAATATTTAACTAGATAACAAGAAAACCTTATCAGTTAACGTGGAGTCTTTTTTTAATTATCATTATTTTATTATTATTGTATATAACTCAATGGAATTGTGTTTAGGTATATAATTGAAATATTTTTTGCAAATATTTTTCAATATATTTAAATTTTCATCCAGAAAAACTTCCAGAAATATTTTTATACTTGCATTTGTTGCTCTATTTACATGTGTATCAGTGTAGGTGAGAGAATAAGCCCCACCAGTGTGTTTATCTGTGACGGTAACATGAGACACCTTATTGGCTGGCTGATGAATGATTCTGAGTAGACTACAGGAGGTCCTTACTAGCCACAATGTAAATATTTCATGATAGGACAGAAACACTTGTGAGACTGTGCACCTGATTGCAGGATTGTTTCACAACCATGCACTTATTTTTAACCACTTTGTGACAGTAATTGTTTTATATCTGAGCTGCTAGAGACTTTACCACTACCTTGATAAGCATTATTATTTTAATTGTTGGGTTATAGTGTATGCAGATACAGTATATTTATGGAAATGTTGTAGGGAAGACTCATAAATGGCATCACCTCATAGTCATTTTAAGCACTGCGTACATGTCCCATCAAGTCAGTGTAACTTTGGCACCTTTTCCCTCTGAATGAATTCCTTTCATTTTGTTCAATAACAAGTAACAGACTACTCCACAGGTTACAAACCAACGAGAAAACCAGATATTTCCTGATGTAGTTTTAAATAGTAACTTTTAAATGTTTTCTACAGATGGGAGATAGCAGGATTGTGTATATTTTAAAACCCCCCGTGCCCACCCTCAATCCACAAACTGTAATGAAGCTATAAGTAGCTCTAGTCGCAGTAGGTTTGCAGCAAAGGAGTATAGAAAGCGTGATTATGTGATTTTTACCAGTCTAGAACATTTCCATCTGCACCAAGGCTGAGCCATTCACAACACTGGCCACTTTATATAATGACTGTCCTGGCTTTTGGTCAACGGAGGTGGTAGCTTTAACGTCACATGGTTTGCTTGAGTGCCACGGACAACGTAACGGTGAAGCAGCACATTGTTTCTCCCCCTAGAGGGCACATTGGTCCAGACTTCTTAATTACTTCAGACAAGTGGATTTCTCTGGATTGGCAACAGCCGAGTTACTAGAAGCTTTGGAGAAGGGATTGTGATGTGGTGTGAATTTATTTCCTTATCTAATACATCATTATGTCATCTCTGTGGGACTGAGTGATGGAAATCCAGGAAAGATTAATATATCTCATTAAAATGTATATACCCAGCCAAATGTGATATTTCTGAGAGGTCACTAGTAGAATGTGTATCTGTCCAGGCTGTCTGCCAGTGAATGATTATTTCTTGCAGTGTTGAGCAAATAGCCTTAAGGTTCACGGGAGCCACTTAAAGTGGCTATAATTACCACTGAGTGCTGGACTAATTGGAAGTGACACACACCATCAGGTGGCTTAGAGATGCAGGTTCGCAGTGGCCACAGCGTCGAGAAATACAACGATCAGTTAAACGTGGCGGCCTGGGCCTACGCCGTTTCAACTCTTTCTTCAGTCATTTCCACCGGTTAACGACCTGGTGTTAATCCGTGTTCACCTAAACAAAAGGTCTCTCGCCCTGGCACCTCACCGCTGAGGTCAATGTGAACTCTGAGAGGATTAAGTCTTTTGTTTTGCTGTTGCCACAGGTTAGCAGAGCGCGCTCGGAGAAAGCAGCAGATCCAGGGAAGTTTTCTTTATTCTTATCAAATCAAGGCACCGAGGCTTAATGCGTTATGTGTATGCACGTGAGGGAAGAGAAGGCAAAGGGTGTCGTGCTGAAAGGGCTGCGTTTGCTCCAAAGAGTTGTCAAGAAGCTTGAAATGTCCGTCGTGTCAAACTGCCTCGAGTGCATCAGGATGGGGAGAGGCAGCAGGTATGTAAGCCCCGGTGTTGGTATGTGACTTCACTTTGACCAGAGGTAATGAATTGTCCTGTTACATGTCAGAAACCCTGTTAGACACTGGCAGCAGTTTTTAAATGGTGGAGTCATAGAAGGTTCAGACAGTTTGTTTTACTATACACTGATGTACTTTTATGGAAAATCTGTTTGTGAGCATGAGGATACACAGTATGGAAAACATTGTGAAGATGGAAAAAGCAACAGTAATTTCACTTGTAGAACTGACTTTAAATACCAAGGTGTGTTTAAGCTGTGCTGGAAAATGAAAGGTATAAATTAATACTGTACAACATAGATAAAAATGTTAATTCATGAAGGGAAAAGAATAGTGTAGATCAGTAAGCATCAGCAGAGGTGACTGAAGAGTCAGGAAACAGGGTCAGGGGGAAAGCTATGTGTCCTGCAGCTGTAATATTGAGACAGGTCAAAGGTCAGCTTAGAAGGGAGTGCTCAAGTCATGAACATGTATTTTAATTACAATGAATTTGGGCTAATGTTCAATTTCCTGTGGTATGCACTAAAATTGTGACACCACTCAAAAGCCAGGTTAGCATGTTTTTACTTGGTGTTAGTGTAATGTCTGCAGGTTTCTGGCTGGGTCTGAGTACAGAGGAATAATAGGGTCCAAAATTAGTATCAGTCAGCAACAGTAAAATACATTGTGACATTTTATTTATTACCTTCAAACGGAAACCTCTAAATGAAGCAAATAGTAATTATCCTTCTTCTCAGTCCTGTAGATGTTAATTCTTTGCACCCACGCAGGACTGGGTTTGTTTTACAGCCTTATGATGTAATCACATGGATTCACTTTCTTTGTTTTTGTTTTGTTTTCTTTAAATATTACTGGCAGTTTGAAGCTGGCAAAAAAAAGAGATGATGGAGGATGTGAAATGGGAGTCCTCACCACCACACACACATCTGAGTTTACTTTGTGTTCATGGTTAAATGTAAGGTACATATTTTCATTCCAGGGTAATTGTGGCGTTTTTGGGGGTTAGTGCTCACGACAGACAGGAAGTGCTATTTTGGATTTATAGTTCTTGTGTCTGGTTTCACAGAGACTGGTCTTTTTTCTGCTTTTCTGTGTTGTATGTGAATGCTGCACAATAATGATGTCCACACTTAGGTTTGAAAGGAGCTTGTGTAATCACTCATTCAAGTGATCTACTGTTCAGGTTGTATGGTGTAATCCAACACCCAGCTCTGTATGATGGTACATTTACTGGTTTCTCAATATAATTAATTAATAAGAATAGAATTTTATGTCAGTTCTTGAATATATAAATGGTTGTTTATTCAGTTCAGAAATAAGTTGACAAAAATAATTAATAACTGTGCCTTCTCATGTAATTTAACAAGCACAAGGACATTTTGTGGCCTGAATTTTTTTTTTTTTTCTTTATTGGTATAAGTGCTGATTTGCTGGTCTTTTACATTTTAAATTAACTAAGCTTATGAAGGGCATTTTGCCTGTTGGAGTTTTATTTTTTATGCATACACATATAAAAAAGTGGTCATATAACTCATATTTTGACTTTTGATATCTTTTGATATCTTTTATCTGTAATTTGGTTCCCAGCCTTCCTTGACATGAATACGTATTCAGTCTTGATTTACAGTGATGTGACTCAAATGATAAGAAGGTGAATCTGTAATTTTAGAATTTAAACCTAAAATAAAATGCTTCTCATGCTCTTTAAAAACCCTTCTCATAAAACACAAAATATCAAGTGAAAGATCTCACAGCGAGAACTGCAGCTTTGACTTTTAATGATCTACTTTTGAAGTTTGCATCTTTTTGCTGTTTTGAAGATGTCATGTCTCCAGTGTTTGTGTGCAAGGAGGGAGGTAGATCCTGGATTTTTCCTTCTTTTAGTCATCAATTATACTGAAGATCCACCTGAAGATAATTCAGTGTTTTTTATGTTAAGAAGATTACCGTATTTGATTGTACCTGTATTTCTGAAGTGGTTTTAATTCAAATCTAGAGTGAGGTAAATTTGTAATACTCCTGATTCAGGTATTTCAACTTTATCTTTGCGTACAGAGTTTACTGCCACTTCTCATGTACATTGCACTTTCCTGCAGGATGGAGTCATCTTGTCTGGACCTGGCTCTGGAAGGTGAGCGGCTCTGTAAGGCTGGCGACTATCGTGCGGGCGTGTCCTTCTTTGAGTCAGCCATCCAGGTTGGAACAGAGGACCTTCAAATCCTCAGCGCCATCTACAGCCAGCTGGGAAATGCCTACTTTCACCTTCAGGAGTATAATAAAGCCCTGGAGTACCATCGGCATGACCTCACACTTACCAGGTAAACATTTTCACAACCTTTTTACAGTAATTGGTTCCAAAACCATTCCCCTTTTTTTAAGCCTTTTTAATCAGTTGTGGTAAAAAGAAAAAAATATATACAATATATGTTTTTCCTGATGGTGTGAGTTAGCCATCATGCACACAACTATATTTTAAGACTGAAACTTTTTTAATCACTTTTCCCCCCTCCATGATTAAATTGCTAAATTGGACTCCAGTGAATTACTGCTTGCAGCTGTAAATTACTTTCTTGCCTCTTGTGTTTTCATAGTAATACACTTCAGGAATCCACTAATATTCCAGTCTAATTATTTCCTAATGTTTTCTTTTCTCCATTGCAATCCCAGAACAATTGGAGATGAAGTGGGAGAGGCTAAAGCCAGTGGTAACCTTGGGAACACATTAAAGCTATTAGGACGGTATAATGAAGCGGTGGTTTGTTGCCAAAGACATTTGGATATCACGAGAGCCATATACGATAAGGTGGGTCATATTTTAGTCATGTTTTAGAAACACAACAAGAGTTACTAAATGAAGGTAAAACATTCCTCCAGTTTTTACTTTCAGTCAATAAAAAGTTCAGCCTGTGACTAAAAGGTTTAGTGTATTTGTGTTAGAGTAAATGTTTTCAACTGGACAACATACCGTGCTAATGGGTCAAGAACCAAAGAAGGCTTTTTTTTTTGTTTTCTATAATAAAAAGTTTGGCATACCAGCATCTAGAATAGTTTGCCACCCTGCATTGCAAACAAGAAAGTCTAGTATCTAGTGTATTTTTAAGTGTATAAGTACAGCGCTGGTCACTTTGGTTTCCGTTTGTGAAAATCTGGTGTGCGTGCTGTAGGTTGGGCAGGCCCGAGCGCTGTATAATTTCGGAAACGTTTACCACGCCAAGGGCAAGAGCATCAGCTGGAGTGGAACAGAGCCAGGAGACTTTCCAGAGGAGGCCAAGATAGCTCTGAGGAAAGCTGCACAGTACTACGAGTGAGTTTAGCCCTAAACATCGATTGTGTTTTATTGTGAATGCCCCGAGGAGTTAAACACATGAACTGGTGAGACTGTTCAGAACCTCAGCTCCCAGTGATGACATGAAATTATCCCTGAGTAAGATGCTGAACTCCCGCATGCTTGAAGGAATTAAATTGCAACAAAAATTTTACTGGCTTCCTTTCACATGTAGCCTTGAACGTGGATTGAATACTGAGTGTGAAGGTTTGTTCTTGTGTCAGAATAGTTTGACAGAGTCATTTTAACTCAAGGTCCAATAACTTGCTTTTTTGTGGAGTTTTTAAATCACATCTCACAGCAAACACTCAGTTATACAATGTAGCAAAAGGAGGATCCTTGGCCTTGGACAGCAAGTGCCACCTTGACATTTCTCTGGTCATCCACTGACAACTTACTGGTTCTGCTCTGTTGTTCACAAATAACTGATTCATACTGGTCTGTGGTGACAGTTAAGAAAACACCGTAACAACCAAACAATTCAGTAATTTAACTGATTTTTTTCATAGCCCAGTAAAGTAACCACATGGAAACAAAAAGCCTTTTTATTGTTGTCACTTAATCTTTTTCTTTTCTTTTCTTTTCTTTACAAAGAGCAAACCTGTGCGTGGTGAAGGAGTTGGGTGACCGGGCAGCTCAGGGTCGTACCTACGGGAATCTTGGCAACACTTACTATCTGCTGGGTGAATTTGAACCTGCAGTGGCTGCACATGAAAAGGTTGGTAGAAAACAACTTATGACATTGTTTTAAGAGCTTGGTTGCAGTATTATATTAATATTCTACACATTTTCTAGTAAGAAGTTCACTTTTATTTCTTTGAATTTCAATTACTCTCACTTCATGACCATGAACAACATTTCTTATCTTCATTACTTCAAACATTTTTCCTGTTAAACCTGACTTGACCTCACTGTTTATCCTGTCTGGCAGAGGCTTCTCATTGCTAAAGAGTTTGGGGACAGGTCTGCTGAGAGGAGGGCTCACTGCAACCTTGGCAATGCTCACATATTCCTCAGCCAGTTTGACGTTGCGGCCGGTCATTACAAGTGAGTAAATCTGTGGCTCATGGCCACCAAGCAAGCGTGTTGAGGCAGTATCTTGTTTTATTTTCTCACAGTTAATGTTTCTTTTTCTTTGTAAAAGCTGCAATTAGGACAAACATCTAATTACACTTATGCATATACAACCATAAATCATTTAGAGAACAGAAATGATTAAACTTAAATGATTTACACTGGAAAACTGGTTCATCACATTAGCTGAGGAGCTCTTTGGCAATGCTACTAAGTCCGACCATTAATCATTTTGTAAGCATTTTAAACACATTTAAAAATGGCTTTGATCACACTGTAATGTTATTGTGAGCAAATGTGTTTATCTCAAATGTATGACTACATTATATACTCCTCATAAATGTAATATTGCTGGATTTAAAGTGAAGTGTTACTGTTTGGTTATATAAAGAATCCAAATAAAAAGTTCTGTTTACAGTACAACCACAGATGTGTATAACACAACCCAAAGACGTTGTTTTTTGTTGTTGTTGGATGAGTAAATCATTGAATCCACAGTCTTTTAATCCCCAATTGGAGCATTTTCCTCCTACAGAAGTCCTTGGAAAGTGAGAACAGAGAGTAAAGAAAAGAGCAGATGACTATCATTCTCCTACACCCACCCTGCACATTCTTTGACCTTCTTCCTCCCCTTCACTTTTGCCCTCAGGAGGACTCTGCAGCTGGCCAGGCTTTTGAAGGACAGAGCAGTGGAGGCTCAGGCCTGCTACAGTCTGGGCAACACCTACACACTTCTGCAGGACTACGACAGAGCCATTGATTATCACCTCAAACATCTGGTCATTGCTCAGGACCTCAACGACCGGTACGCCATGAGAGCCATTTAACATCCTGCCACACTGTCTTTGAGGTGTAATCAGCACGTTCAGTTTGAATGTGTGTGGTCTCTGAACAAGTCATTCACTTAATTTAATCAAACACTTAAAAAAAGCTGTTGAGTCGCACAGAAGTCAGAATTTACAGAATTTACTGCTACACACATGTAAGGTACTACAAACTACTTCAGCAGGAAAACAGCAGCATTAGAAAAGCTGTGCTAATTCACAATAACGTTGAGATAAAGGTTCCTACAACATTTAAAAGTCGCTTGCACGGGAAGGTATTACTCCTAATAAGGACAGATAAAGTCAGTGAATGTGGGCTTCTCTTCTCCTATATCTCTGTTAACGAGCCAATGTTTAATTCATAGTGTGGGAGTACCTCTGGGTTTTTATAGTCTTTGGGAAAAAGCAAATAAAAGGTATAAAGTAGGAAGTACCAGGAGTGTTCTCTAAATCCCCTTTAAATCATGTCTATTTACTCCTACAAACATATATTTTTATAACTAGAACTCGTGGCAGAAAATTTTTGTGCGCTGTATGAATTGTATACAGATGTGAGAATGAGTTTTAGGTCTATGACAAACATGGAGTTGTTGAGTGCCAGCTGTTGTTGTGAAATGAGCATGAGCCTGTGTTTAAATCCAGGTTGTTGTGATTGCACCGTGTGATAGTTTGATGATTGCCCTGCCCATGTTTGCATAATGTCAGTTGAAGTTGCTCAGCCTGTTTCTCCCCCTCCTCCTCCCCTCCTCCGTGTCTCCCTGCAGAGTTGGTGAAGGAAGAGCGTACTGGAGTCTAGGAAATGCCCACACTGCCCTGGGGAATCATGAGCAAGCCATGTACTTCGCTGAGAAACATCTGGAAATTGCCAAAGAGGTGACTCTACAGTTTACCTCCTCCCTCTGAGTCCTGCCAGTAGCTTTCATCAAGCCACAGCCCCATCTAGTGGTCATTCAGGGGACAGCAGGGAATAATGCAGTTGCTCATTTGTGTGCAGAATTAGTATAAAGCCAGTGTTTAAATGAATTTCATGCAGAAGCTTGTCTTTTGTTTTGGAGTCAAATGCTTACATTAATATTTATCAATGCTGCAGACTGGAGATAAAAGTGGCGAGGTGACAGCCAGGATGAACTTGTCGGACCTGCGGCTTGTTGTAGGCCTGAAGTCCAACTCCAACATCCATCCCAACATCTTCGGCAACACCAATACTAACAGCTCTGGTGTCTCACTAAGCTACCAGGGCTACTCTAGTCCTAGTCCAACAGGTAAATTGACACTGCTGATAATAGTTGACTCTTTGATCACACTCACTATCCATTTTTAGACTTCTGAATCCATGTTAAATTCATTTTTTAAAAGTTGGCAAGAAAACATTTTTTAGTCTGCCTGTCATTTTTATACTGTTTCAATACTTCAAAAAAATGTGGCCACCCTGTTGAATGTTGTATTTTTGTTTCAGGGGTCAAGACACCATTAAGGAGGAGAGGTAGTGCAGAGAATCAGGAACAGAGTCCAACTGTGGACAAAAGTCAAAGTGGAGATTCACCTGCACTTCCAGTACGTTTTAAAAAATACAAAAAACAAAGTCATGATGGAGGAAGTGTGCAATGTTTATTTAAAGTCTTGACTGAAATTCCACCCGGGGGAGTTGGTGCACTCTGGTTTGGAAACTTGTCAAACATGTGATATGGTTTTACTCTGTAGCTTGCACACACATACCTATAATTATCCTAATTGATGATTTGACAAAAAGTCCTGCTTCTAACTTATAAACTCCTTGTTATCAAAATGAAATGTACTATTTATGTATGCTATATTTCAGATCATTTGAGGTGAATGATAAAGATTTTATTTTTTTAGTCTTGATAATGAAAGCACACAAAGTGCCAAATGACTGATGCTCTTAATATGTAGGATCAGATGTTTCAATTTTAAAGCTATATCTTAAGTAACATGCAGAAACTTCACATACATGTAGAATTTAAAGTGTGTTTTACTTGACAAACACATAAGTGATAATACATTTCACAACCTGTTAATCTGTCAGTGATGTTTTTATAGTTGTAACCATCTCTTTGGATCATTTCATGTACAGGATTGGGAGGAGGACACATATCCTGGGTCTTCAAAAAACAACACAATCAAAGCTTCCACTAAACTTTTCCTCTTCCACCGGCTGAGAAGCAAGAAGCAGAAGAACAACAAACCCTCTGCTAAAGACCAACCTGATAACCACACTGAGCACACAGCTTTAGAGTCGGACTCACCAGTGTCTCCAAAGGTATTTCTTTCTTTTTATTAAGTCACAGTAGCTCTAACAATATGGACATATGTATAACTCGCCCTGAACATCCCCACTAAGCCCATTGGCAATGATGATTCACCCTAAAAGTTAAAACAGACATGTATCTTGTGACACATGCTCCCTCCCTGAGATGTCTTCCCACATGCAGCATTAAGACTGTGGGAGGAAGTAATGTGATGTGGCGGCGAGGGATCATCACTTCTGACTCATGCTTTCCAAAACAATGTGAAAGAATCCAGTATATGAAAAAGAAAGTTCAAAGTCAAAAGATCATTTGGAAAAATTATTTCAAACCTGTACAAGCTCTAATTTGACAAACTCAGGTTTATGTTGAAAGTGGTATTTTAATTCTGAAATATGAATTTCATATTACCGTATTTTACAGACTATAAGCCACTACTTTTTTCCGACGCTTTTCTCCGAACCCTGCAGCTTAAACACTGGTGTGGCTCATGTATCGGCGGCACGAAGCTCGTTGGCTTTTTACAAGCTAGCAAGCTCCGTGCCGCCGATGCATTTAGCCTTGTCACATCAGACCCGGTCAGAGTGGACCACATGAAACTGTTCGAATAAATTCAATAGCGGCTTATAGACAGGAGCACTCAATAGTCTGGAGAATACGGTATTTAAACCCTTCTAAAGGAAGACAACAGTACAGATGTTCTTTATCAACATCTGCTGCACTTTCTGCCAGCTTATCTTTTTTTATTTTTTTTAAAGGCTGCAACAATCGGTTATCTTGATTATTGATCAATTTTAATATTTTTCACTATCACCTATTACTCAGTCTATAAAAATGTAATAAATAGTAAAATAAAAATAATACTTTGACAATCAACTTTTTTTGTCTATCAAAAACACTGTAGCTGGGATCACAGGACACTATTGGCGAGGACGGCTTTTTCGACCTCCTCTCCCGTTTCCAGGGCAACAGAATGGACGACCAAAGGTGTACACTGGATGGCCAGAGCCATCTCCCTCCCTCCCCCTCCTCCACCACCCTACCTGTAGCTGAAAGGAAATGTGAGTCGGCCCCGTGTTTTCATCAGTGTTCACACCATATGTTGCAGTAATATTTCAAACTGAAGTACAAGTGGAAATATGTCAAAGATTTGGATTCATGATTTCTCTTCTCATTTAGCTTCATGTTCTTCCTTCATTAATGAGTTTTCAGTAGTAAGAGGCTATGCCATCTCTGCCCTGATATGGTGTGAATGCAGCGTGTTCACAAATGTGTCCTCTACATGGTAACTGTTTTTAATGTCCTGTGTTGTGTCAGTGATGTCTTAAAGTGATACTCCACCTGAAGTTTAGACTTAACAGACTTCATACTCCATAACAGACATTTTTCCAGCCAACTTTCAAGTCTGTTTGATGCTTAATTGATCATTTTGGTGCAGGTGGAGTGTTACTTTAAGTTTCATAGAATAACTGTAAAGTGAGACCTTCTCTTTCATCCTCCTTTTCCATCACCGTCTTTACCGTTTATCTTCAACAAAATCTGAATGTAATACTTACTAAAAGCTACAACTCACTGTTGCATGCTTAATCCACAGTCTACCATTTGATCCTGACCTGTAGATAACTATGATCTCTGTCTCTAGCTATTTCGGGGGGCGAAACACCATTGCAGGATCCTGGTCATTTCCTGGAGCTGCTGGCCAGCTCCCAGGCCCGCCGTCTGGACGACCAACGAGTCAGCCTGAGCCATTTTCCTGGCTTACGTCTCAGCACCTCCAACCCGCCTCGTACACCCTCCACCTCCAGCACAGATCAACTCCCACCCCAAGGTGATGAAATATAAGGGAGCGTCCCATTTTTAACCACACCCCTCGTAGTGCTCACTTCCTGACAGATGCTTGTTTTTTTTCCCTCCTCTCTCCCAGCCCCCATGTCCAGTTCAGATACCCCTCACACACCCTCCCTGTACGGTCGCCTCGAGGCCAGTGCTGAGCAGCCTGAGGGGGATGAAGTCTTCTTCGACATGCTAGTCAAGTGCCAGGTGGGAGAAAAAAAACCATCCAGTCTATTACATGCTGCCCAGGACATTAAGATTAATGTAGTGTCGCTGTCCATAGCAAATAGAGTTTTGCACATTACAGATAACAGAGTCTGGGTCTGAAAATTCACTTTCCTACAAAGAACTAATTTACTATGGGAACAACTTAATTTAATCATTTGAGCACAATTAAATAATTAACCAGGTGTGATTTATTATCTTTAACTGCATTCTGAATTGTATGCTTCTCTGTGGACAGATTTTTGCATGCTGTTATGAGCAGCTTTGATTAAACTAGCAATTACCTGGATTTTTTTT
>OOFC01047884.1:21674-44151 GCA_900323345.1 Pseudochromis fuscus
AAAAAAAAAAATTTCCCTTATTTTTTTTTTTTTTTTTTTTTTTTTTTTTAATTATTATTATTGGAAAAGCACCAACTGAAGTCTCCTTTAATTAGCAGCACATTACCCAGTTCTATCCAGGGAATATCTTTGGAATTATTAATAAAATAATTTGGAAATTACAGATCTGTAAAATCCAGGAGAGTAATTCACCCTGTAGAAATCTTTCCACTTTCCACACTGGGGAAAATACAAAGTAAACAGTTGTATGGTTCAACTAAAAAAAATATATATTTATTTTGAGCTGAGCACCAAAGTTTTTCTTTCTTTGAATGTGTTTTGACCTGGAAATGTAATTGTTGACAATCTGAAACATTTCCACTCCTCATCATCCATTGTCTTTAACAGTTATTCTTACAAGGAAAATGACTTTCTGTAATTAAATGAAAGATACCCATCAATCAGTTTTGAAAAATATGCTACAAAATATAATTTCTACATACAAAAAATAATCAGTAATATGCCAAATTGCTATTTTTTTACAATTGCAAACCCTTAACTTTTAATCAGTGGCAGTAATAGCACTTGAAAGTATCCCCAGGTTTCCCGTGTGTGCTGGAAACCTGGACTGTTTCAGGACCCTGATATATTTGATTTATTTTTGGCTAATAAATTTATTTTAGATATATTTAGTTAGAATTGCTACTAGTCAATAATTAAAGTAGATATGTTCACCTAGAGTTAAAACTATGTTAAATGTTAAAGCCAAAAAAGACCTAATTTAATTGTTTTGAAGATGTTGAGATGCTACACAGCTTTGTCCATGTACTATGTCTTGAACTGAATATTAAGGAAAATGTGTAATGTGTTTAATCTTGTGTGGATTCTTTTCTTTTTCTCTCTTTGAATGAATAACCTTTCTAAAATTGGCAGTAATCAAGAGTAAGTGCATGATATTTCTTAATTTACCATTAATCACATTTTTAAAGCTCAGGGTGACTTTTAAAGAAAAAAATAAAAGTTTTGTTTAAACCATGCAAAACCAAAAAAGGTAATCAGTTTACAGTAACTAAAAATTACTTGCATGATTATTTTTAAGTTAGTTGACTTACAGTTTGAAACCCTACACTGACCTGTCACCTAATGAGGTGTTCCCCTCTGTGCTGTGTTACAGGGCTCCAGACTGAACGACCAGAGGTGTGCTGCTCCACCATCTACAACTAAAGGACCAACTGTTCCAGATGAAGATTTTTTCAGTCTCATCCTTCGTTCTCAGTCCAACAGGATGGAGGAGCAGCGTGTCCCGCCTCCATCTAGTGTCACCCAATCCAAACCAGGCTGATGTCGTGGAGCGATCTGTCGTTTTATCTCAGGATATCCAATGAAGTAGCCGAGCATCTCGTCTTTTAAAACAACATTTAGATTTTTGAAACCCATAACACTCTTGATTCCTGCCTTTTAACTCCTGTAAGACGACCAAGAATATAAAAGGATGCTTCAAGGAATCAAGGAAAACTGGAATTGTGATTGTAAAACCAATGGGAAACTTCAGCTTGTGAACTAATTTCTTTTTTAAATGGTGTCACTGGTTGACTGCTTTTATCAGAGACTTCTGTACCAGAGATGTCTGCCTACTCTGGAAGCTTGCATCAAGGCGCTCGTGGTTCATGCTGGAATAAGAGTACTGTATTTAAACATAAGCAAAACTAAGTGGGATGATGGACACGAGACATTCCCTGAAACTAAGGTTCTGCAATTGAACAAACTGGAACAGTGCACGTCCCATACAGCCAGTTTACAACTTCATTAACTTCAGTCTATGGTTTGAACTGATCTCAGACTTCTCCAGCAGAAACTCATCCAAGGGTGAAATAGCAAATCTGCAGTGAAAATAAAAGGCCACATCCACTGCTACACATTGGAGACTTTAACGCTGTAAAATTAAGAGTTAAAGTTGTTTGGGTTGTCTTAACATGAATTCATATGGGATTTTTCTGTATTGTAACAATTTTTACAAAAGATCAACTAGTGTGAGGTGGAAAAAAAATGTAAGTTTAGCTTTTATACTGATACCTTCTCCTGACAATGGAGAAATAAAAAAAATCTCATTTAATTTACATTTCAGATTATTTATTGAACTTTCATTCACCGTCTTGAGTGTGCAAACATTTGAGTCTTTCCAAGTGACATGCCTGTTAAAAACATTCTGTGACACAATATGTCTACAGTATTCATATAAATAAGTGTATTTACAAAGAGTTTCCCACTTCTGTGCATCATATTTAAACCAGGCTTCAGCTGTAGCCTTCATGTCCACCTGGGTTCAGTCTTTTCAGCACTGGGAATGGAGGAAAAAAAAAATAAAATCCCTCACTTGAGCCAGCTGCTAAAAAGTGGAAACCTACTCCCACCGAATATAACAGAAAATAAAGTGCACATTAATTATTAAGATATTGCTCTTACAGTAACACCTTTCAATACAATTTATTAAAGACCTGCTATGCCTCTGAGGTCAGCCTCTCTTGATCCTCCCTGCGTCTGAAAGGAGGAAAAAAGCTCTGCTTAGACTCGATTGGAGATATTATGACTTGTGAGTGTTGTATTGACTCCTGTTGTTTTCTGGAGTAGAAATCTTAAACCTACCTGCTGATGCAGCAGTTGAGGAAGCAATCGTTGTTCTTGTCAAGTCTGTACACCCCAGAGTTTGGCAGATCTCGACACTCTGACAGGAATTTTTGCAGCTCTGATGTTGCGGCTCCGCCTTGCTGCTGCTGCTGCAGGACACAATGTGGACAGTACAGGTTGGTTTAGTGTGGTTATTAAAGGTTAATGGAAGCACTTTAATCAGGGATTAAACTTCTCTTAGAAACAGCCTTCAAGCTCTACGTATATGAATTTGTCAGCAGTACACAAATCAAACAAGTATCCAAAACTAGAGCGGCCGTCACCTTGATGGTGTCGTAGGTGTCTGTGATGATTGTGATAAAAAGGCTGAGGATCATGTAGATGAAGAGCGACACAAAGGTGTAGAGGTAGACCCTGCTAAAAATCCACACCAGTCTGCTCTTCTGCTTCATGTTCTTGAAGGTGGGAAACATGTCGTCTCCGTTGATCAGTGAGAACAGACACTCTGACACGGTGTTCAAGGTCCGAAACTGAAATAAAATCACAGGTTTGTTCAGTTTTATGAGCAAAATTGTTGTTATAATTGAAAACATTTACACGTCTGGCTACAGCTAAATGCAGCCGATTTTCCTTTTTGTTACTGTAAACACTTGGTACCTTCTCATGATATGGGCCGATTACAATCCAGCCACAAAAACAGTAGCTGAGGTAGATGATTCCAGCGCAGCAGATGAATCGGATCACGTTTGGAAAAGCTGCCCTGAGTGTCAGGATGAGGATCTGGAAATGGCCAAAGAACAAGTGCTATCATCACAAATGAGTCTTAAAAAAAAAAATCCATATTAACTTTTCTAATTGCCAAACAACAGCCTTTCAATGGTTCACTGTCAAAAGGGTTGGAACGTATTCTGTACTTGTACAGTATGTTTGTTTTATACACTGCCAATGTGCTCCTGCAGTGAGAAAAGTGCCCCACTGAGGAGATTTTCATTTTTAAATAAGTAGCAGAACTATCCAAGTTGAGCTACATCATCTCTTAAAACCTGCTAATTGCCACTAAAGACTGTTTTTAACTTTATCCACTGAACAGGGAAAGCTCACCTGAAATCTGAGTTAAAGACGAGTATGAGTGAGGACCATTGTGTCCAGTTAAGTGGCTTAAACAAGTGTGATGTAACAACCTGAAGCCTCCACAAGATTTCCACTGACAGTGAACTTCTGAGATGAGGGACATGAAATATTTGTGGTTTTAGAGACTATGAACTAATTAGATTACTTAATTACGAAAGTATCTAAAAGCAACTCAGATACATGATCTTTTTAATCTTCGAGAAGGCAACAATGATTAACGACGGCGATATTAAGTTCCTGCACTACATGTGACTGGAGGGTTACGTCTCTGCTTATTGCAGAAGATGTCGTCCTCCTTGCGCCATCACAAGATCCAGCACGCACTTAGTGGTTTGCAGCTGCCTCACTGTTAAGCTGAGGAGTTCAGCCGCTGCTGCTCCTCTGCATTGAGAGGAGCCAGTAGAGGTGGTTTATGCATCTGATTAGGATGATGCCTCCTGTTCACCTCCCACTGGAAGTTTACCAGGCACTGCCAACTGGGCGGAAACCTAGTGGTTGGCCTAAGATCCACTGGGAGGATTATGACTCCCAGTTGGCCTGGGAGGGTCTGGGAATCCCCTGGGATGAGCTGGAAGGAGCTGCAGGGAACAGGGATGTCTGGGCTTCCCCTGTTCGCCCCACTCCCACCACGACCCTGATGGACACAGCGGTATAGAGGATGGGAGGAAATCTGGTCTTACATTATATTTCCTGAAGTATCCCATGTAACGGATGACCCCAATCCATACGAGCATGGTGCCTGTGCCGAGGAAGATGCTGCACACATCATAGCTTGTGACGATCTGAAGAAGAAAAGTTCCCAAAAAATGTGACTGATGAACTAGGCTATGACAAGATTACAGCATAAATCAGTCTCGGTGATCCTTCTTACCTTTGTCTGGATCTCCATCTTGAGAATGGAACCAATGATGGTTAATGAGTCGCTGACAATGGTCAGGATATACCAGCCGTTCACAAACTCTGACTTGTCAGACCATGGCACCACTTTTCCACACTGTTCCTTGCAGTAACAAATGTACTCCTGTTAATAAAAAGATGTGGAAAAGTGTAATGAAAACCATGTACTTCTTGTTCAAAATATCAGCTTTCATCCACAGCATCATACACTCACAGCCTTTCTCAGCTCTGAAAAAGTGGGGAGAAAGGTTTTCTGATCAGTGGGAATCATGCAAACCATGCTGCCAACTATAAGTTAGTAGTACAGTTGGTCATAAGAAAAAAAATTCAGGGTATAGTATGTGATAATTTATAAAACTGGAACAGTTTACTATGGAACATAGGTCAAAAAAAAAAATCTGGTTTTCCAGGATGTGTGGGAGCCCTACACAATGACAAAAATACTTCTAGGTTTGCTTGTTTTACTCACAAACTGCAGCTGAATCCCATTGATCATCGAGCGTGTGCAGAGGGTGGAGGAGGTGATGCATACTATAATGATGAGGCAGTCAAACACCACAGGCCACCATGTGTTTCTAGCAGCTGAGGGGAGACGGGAATTGAAATTACTCATCTGAAAAAGAAGATTCCTCACTCTGTGTCTGCGATGTCGGTTTAAAACTGATGATTTCTTTGTACGCATTAGAATCTGCTCAGAAAACTTACACGCTCCTGATACTTTCCAGTCTCTGCATTCATTGATGTCGACATCAGTTTCCAGGTCGACCTTTATCCTGCCGCTGTGAGCTTCGTTGTTGAAAGTGATCTGTTAACAAAGACAACTTTCAAAATGTACTACATCCCTAAAGCAAACCCAACAGCTAAACATTTACCTTCCAGGCCCTAAAGCTAAAAATTAACTATGTAAATATCAAGTAGTGTATGCAAACATCCTGAATTTTAGACTGCTCTGATTTGTGCACAGACATTTGCTTCAGAAATAAGGAGAATTTACATAAGCTGTTTTCTTCATTGTCATTTAAACTCCTGTCTGTCCTGCATTAACAGCTGCAGTCTCACAAAGTGTCACCATGAAGGCTGCAATGAAGTGATCGGATATGTCATATCACTGCTAGTGAAAGACAAAGTCTGATGTGATTCACTTGTGTTTACTGGGCCCTAAAGACAAGTCAAGTGACATACGATAACTGTGAAGTCATAGCAGTCTGGCAGCTCTCGATGTCTCACTGTCTGCAAATTTATGGCCTTGAGAACAAATGTGATCTTGACGAAGAGTAACCTGGAAGACAGAAAAAATATATGAAGTGACGGGGTTTTCAAATCAAACACTGTAGCAAGAGAGCAAAACATTTCAGTCTAAGTAAACAGGTGAGTGTTGTTGACAAACCTTTTGAAATGCAGTTCAAAATGTGGAAGCATGTCTCGTAGTGATGGGTGATACGTCGGATAAACTTCGACGCACTCTTTTAGACACAGGCCACAAGAAACACAAAAAACTTAATTCAACCTGGTGAGAAATACCTTTTTTGAAGATATCAAACACATGCAGTTATGAAGCAAGAAAGTAAACAAAGCAAAACATATTTAAAATGTTACATTCCTCGGAGTAGCCAACTTCTGCTTTGATACATATTTAACACTCAATAACAATGTTTTAACTGAATTTGGAGGTATTTTCTGCATCACTGTCCGGATGAAAAACTAATGATGGTCTTTCCAAGTAAAAACCAGATGGGATGGGGTGTCACTGCAGGATGTTGTGGCAGCCATGCAGGCAAAACGTTGCTTTGAATTCTGAATGAATCTCCAACTGTGTCACAGGAGAAAAGGTTTTCCCTCTGAAAGCAAGTTTCATCACAAAGTCTGATGGTTTTTGGAAGAAATGTTCTTAAAATATTCTGAATTGACTGACCTCCATGTCTTAAAGTAATGATGGACAGTTGTGTGTCTTTAATTAGATAAGCATTTCTTGCCCTAATATGGGTTACTAGAGTGATTAAGTAGGGAAGACACCAGTAAATAAAGGTTAAGCACAAGGCAAACATGTTCATTGTGTTGTTGACTACTTCGTGAAGACTGTTACTGGTTAGAAATATGGCGTTATATTTTATTTATTACATGTGTTGTTTGATAGCTTTGAGGTCTTCTGTTTTATGCTCCACTGTAGCAGTCCATTAATAAGTAGGTGCATTCAAACCTTTGACTAGTACTGTAAATACAGGTGGTGCATTTCAACTACATTATCACTGATCCATCATTATCATCCCAATACAAAACAAAAATGATTACCTTTGTCCACATTAACATCAATTTCAAAGGTCCCATTGCCAGAGTAGATGGTACCATTCCTGTAGAACTCCTGACACACTGTCAGCGGGGTGTAGGCAGTACCATTTTTCTCGTATTCATGATTGCCAACAGTGATGTTGTGCAGAAGGTTATACTGGAAATGAACAATGAAACAGTGATGTCCGTTTACTCTTTGACAGTATTTGGGCCAACACCAAAAAACCTAATGCTAAGAGATTAGGTGAAGTGCTTTATGGCCGATTCATGCAGTTATAATCAACATAACAAAATGACCGATTCAAGTACATGAACAAAGTCCAGTCCCATGACAAGAAATATCCTGTCAGGCCTTTTGGCCTCATAGACATACAGAGCTGTAAAAATCCAACAATAATTTACAGTAACAGTAGCAAAACAGAAATACCTATGATGTCACATGTCATGTCACAAATCAACATTTTCCTATCAGTAAAATTCACTTACCTGTTCAATAATGTAATCAATGTGATTATAAACATCTTCCTGTCTGTAAACAGCATACGTATCCATGCCTCCGTCAACATAATCTTTCAAGAAGAGGTGCTTGAATGTCATCAGATTTTCTTCCTTGAACGTGACAACCATCTGGTTACTCAGTCCAAAAGACACCAACTGGAATAACAAAAAGGCATTTCTTATTAATATGCTCAAAAAAAATCACAAGTGATCACAAGTGTTAATCATGAAATTGATAATATACCTGGACAGTAATAATGGCAATTTTGACAATCTGCAATACGAGTTTCCATGGTTTTCGTCCACGAGCGTGATATTTCTCACAGGGGTTCATGAAGTAGTACTTGATCTTCCTTCTGAGGCAATCCACTTTGTCCTGACCCTCTGAACACTCAGACTGGTGGTCATCCCAGGGTGCAGGGTTTTGTGTCTCATAGGAGCCATACAGGTCAGTGGACTCCTCAGTATCTAAAATTATTTAAATGGGGGTGATTTACATGGAAAATGTGGTTAAAAATACCATCATCACTAAACTAATCTGAATAAACATCTATTCCTTTATTTATTACACGACCCTGTTTGAGCTTAAAAACAAAGTAAAGCAAAGGAAACAAACTAAAGAAAGATGCTTGGCACAAAAACTCTACGAGTTTCTATTTTCAATTGTATTTGCTCTTGGCAGATGTTGAGGTATTCAGCAGGTGACACAGTAGGTGAGGAAATGAAGTCAGGTACCTGAATGCTGAGTAAGACACGGCAGCTCACGCTCCGAAACATGACCAGCTTCCACCATTGCGGAAAACTATCAAACATTCATATGTCGTGTTAGGATTAAACTTATGTCCTGTAACTTATGTCCAGGCAAGCAGTGAATATTATTGTAATAAAACACAACATTAGCCGATTAGCCTACTTACCAATGTCTCGGAACAGGTTAGTCCACTTCCACTTACATCCACCTGCCGCTTAAGGCACAACCCCAGTCACTGTCAGTGTCGTTGTATTAATTTAATTTTTAAGTCATACGGTGGTTTTGCTGTGAGGGAACTAATTTAACTTGAGTGAACTGCAGAAGTACCTAAATTAGCTTTCCAGTCACCTCCTCCACCTGTCTGAAAGGTTCAGGTAACTTTTGACAGCTGTGGTACGTAATTGTAAAGGTGACATCCGATTGGCTCTTGAACGGGTCAGTCACCACCCCTCCCACCCACTTTTGTAACCAATGGCAACCAAACACTCACACTGGGGACGGGGGAGCATGAAATGAAAGGTTCACGCTACAATGGTTTAACCTGAAGGTAAAATATTAGACATTTACAAACGATTTAAAAAACTGCGCCTAACGTCACGAACGTACTTTATGTCCGGACCTCTTTAGCCAGCGTTTCTTTTCACGAACGTTACCCATACTTATTATCTTTGCTAATGAAGCATTAGCTAGCTAATATTAACAAATACTTTCTTATTTTGTGTCGCAAAACAAAACTTGGAGTGAAAATATAATGTGTGTAAAGACTTATACTTCATCATATTGTACAAAATATTGTCTTAAATTGTGTTGCATTGTAATATACTGTATTACCCATGGACTAGTTGAAAAGTAACAAAGTTAGCTTAATTACCAGTATATTATAAATTATTACTGTACTGTTTCCATTTTTTCTCTGCCAGTCGGTTACACTTAAGCTTTGCTACATTTCAGAAGTACATGTTGTACGTTACTAAATTCATTTTACAGATTGGAACATTTCACGCAACATATATGACTAGTTTATAACACATTATGCATTTATAGAAGATTTTATGTGGTTGACATCCACTGGTCAACTACAATATAAAATTCGCTTACATATTAATCATAATAAGTCATAATAAGAAATCAATCTGCAATTAATACTTTTATTTTTCTGCGGCAAGTACATTTTCCTGAAATTTATGTGACATGTTTTAATGTTGAGTCACTAATTTTACAAACTTGTTTAAGAATACTTCGTTTACCACTAAATATAATTAGTAATGTCATTATTATTTAGTTGTAAATACCACATTAAATGCTGAACATTACATTAGGCAAAATAATTAAAATCACATATGTATTTGTACCATAACATTCTCAACTCAGCTCATTTTGCAGTTACATTTCATATTTATGATACAAATTTGTATTTGTTTTGAAGAATATTTTGGATCTGAATACATCCACTATGCTTTATCCGTAGTTATTAAATTATCAAGTCAATGAACATCAATGTTAATTTACAGATTAACTGCAGTTGAGATAAATTGCCTCTGCTTTGTAATTCTCTTATCGTCCACAAGATGGCGCCACATTCATTGATAATAACAGTTTGTAGCGTCGCAGTAATGTTCATGACCATAGACTGTATAGAAAATAAAGTGTATGTTGATGACTGTCATCCAGATTTACAGTTGGTAAGTTAAATAGAAATGTGGATATAAAATGTATAATTTACTAGAAGAAAATGTAACACTGTATGTTGTTTACAGAGAATTTGTACACCAGCTTTCTTCCGGTCATTAATAAAGGTTTTCAAAAAGCAAGCATGGCACCTAAGAGATCAAAAAGTGCAACAAGCAGTGCAGGCAGCAAGAGGAAAGGTAAAGGTGAGTATAAATACTAGTATAGTGTTAATGTGTGTAAATGCATGCATGTTTGTTTTCAAGAAATCTTTTACAGAGAGGCTTGTGAATTAAATTTCGAACTAACTGGGATCTAATTTCCCATTCAGGAAAGAAGTCTCGATCACCCACACCACAGCGAAAGCCTGGTAAGAGAAGTTGGGGGGCATCCTATCAAACCAATGGTTTTCCAATGTCAACAATGACCGTGTACATACTGAGGGATCTACCCAGCTTGTTCTACATGCTTTACTCGGATTACATATATTTCAAACTTGACGGGAAACATTTGTGTTTCTCCCACTGTCAGACACAGGAGAGGCAGAGATATGGTTGGGGGATGTTTTCCTGGTTCAGAGAACATTTACTCAGTACAACTTGATGTTGTGGTTGCTGTTTGTGTTCAGTTGTAGTTTACATTTGTTTTGTGATACTTGTTTTTGGAAAAATTGTTTTTTGTAGGGTGACCCAAAACTTTTGAACGGTAGTGTAATTCTTTGTTCTTTTATTTTGTAGGACGGAAATACATTTACATTTTACAATTCAACTTATAAAATTACATATTTTATCAATGGGCTTTAGTAAAATTTAAATTTGCCAATAAACCAAAGATAATTAATCAAATTTCCGACACCTTCAAGCTTCATTTGATATCTTACATGCTTTTGAATGCTATTACTAGTTTTGAATTTTAGGCCTTAAATTTTATGTACTAAATCTAATTTAATGACCCTTGTGAAGTCTATTAGATTTCATTACCTTCATTTCTTCGACAGTTTTAAGAAAATCTATGCAGGATTTAAATAAACAAAAAACAAAACACTCCTACAATGCATTTGAAGTAGTGACGTAACAAGCATAGATGAAACTAATAATCATAGATATCCTTGAGGAGCCAGAAAAACTATATGCTTTGTTCTGATGTGGTCACCAGTGTACTGTTGCATAGCCTGTGGACATGCTCTACTCAGCTGTTGGACTCTTTTGTCAAGGTTTGGTTTATGTTCAACATACCAACCATGAAAACATGCTTTTGGTCAATTGCAGGCCACCAACAATGTATCTTTTTACTATAGATGAGGTCATTGTGTCCTGCAGGAGCTTTAACATTCCTCCAATTCACATTATCTGTTTTGTCTGTCTATTCAATCTTTTTGACTTGTAATCATTCCCAATGAGGCTTAACCTCAACCATAACCCAACATTGGCCATAACTTAAGCCAAAACCATGTCTGAACCCTAAATCTGAATAATTACCATTGTAAAGAATCTTGTCTTAAATGATTAAAATTAAATATAAATGTCAATGTCGGTTTTCTTTACTGGTTGCTTAAGGACTTTAGCAAAAGGCTGAGAAGTGCCTATTGTTCATGCCTAAATTCCTCTTGTATTTCAGCAGCCATGGAAGCAAACAGAGCCAAAGTGATGACGTCCTGTGGTATAGTGTAGATATCTTACAGTACGCTGTTGAAACAAAGGCCGGCCTTGGGTGAATTATGCAAGAGGAAAGAGACTCGACAAATTTAAAATATCTTTTTGGCGCAGCCTACAAATGCAGTTTAATTGCATTCTTGAGGGTTATGGAACATTGCACATCACACTCTCTTTGTCTCCCAGGCAAATATTTCCCATGAATACAAATGCCATAGTTGACACATAACTGTGTGAAATGAAGGGTGTGAGTTTCCACTACAATGATTTGGCGTGAGGCCTAAGTGGTGTGAGTGGAAAAGGTTGACACACCCAGCTGGGAAGTGGTTACTTAAGCTGTACTTGAGCATTCCCAGCGTCCCCTCAGCAACCTTGTGGAAAGACTTTGAAGAGAGAGACCGCAGCCAGGATGAAAACTATCATTACCCTGAGCCCTGTTTACTGTAGGGTGCCCCAGACTGAGCCTGGCCTTAGATATGGTGGAGTCTGCATAGATTGTTTAGTAAGAAAAACTTTGTTGTGGAGATGGTACAGTACTGTGGTCTTATATGGTAACAAACCTGGTTAGATGTCTGTAACTGCAGTTTATGTCCTGAATTGATGGATTATTGATCTTTATCTCACATTCCAGAGTCGTAGAGAAAAAAAAAAGCAACAGCATTCCCCCTTGAAGCGTTTGGCCATTGCGTGTAGGCTATTCACCAGGATTGCATTTCATCCTGTCATATTGTGGGGTGGTCCACCCTGAGGGAGGGGCAGGTGAAGGATCAGAGACGTTGTTGTGCGTTTGATCAGAAAAGCAGGGGCAAGAATCTGTGTCACGGTCTTTAGATTTGGCGACTCCTTCATAACTTAGGGATTACGGACTTAGTTGCGGCAGCTCGATATCCCTACTCATCGTGCTCGTGTCTCTGTTTACAGCACAGTTTCATCTATCACTACTACAATTTCTTCCCCAAAGCCTGTCATCCTGTGATCCCTGATCTAGAAAATCAACTACATGCTTGTATTATGTGTTTTTAACCACTTGGCTTGGTTACATAAAAAAGTGTGCTGTTGCACTGTGTACAGGCTTTGTGTCGTGCAGAAGAGGACAGGAAAATGCAGCTTTTGAACACAGAAAAAAAATATTCCCATGTGGTTCTTACTAATTTGATTTTAGGAACATGTCTTATGATGCACACAGATGATGACAGAAGTTTAATTGTAGTCATCAGGACATGAGAGACGACTTTTTTAGATTTGTTGTTCAACAAAGTTAGTTTCTGGGTATAGTCACCAAAACTTTTTTTTACTTGATTGTTTATATTGTTTTGATGTGGAACTTCTTCCAGTTGCTAGATCAACACTGGTTTGCTCATAATGCTTTAACATTTATAATTATTATACTGGAAGGCTTATCACCCACCCTGCTTTAAAACAGTAGTACCTTCAACATCTTACTGATTGAAAAGCCAGTAATGCTAATTTTGAGCGTTGTGTTCAATCATAAATAAAATCCAGCAGCAGCTTCATATTTAGAATCCAGTGTGTGCTCACAAAGCTGTGGGGTTTAAATGCAGTGTCCCTGATGATAGCATCTTTCTTCTCTACATTGATTGTGAATTCTCTCTTCAAGGTCACCCTGAGGATATCTTCCCCATCGTCCTGACATCAGCCACACAGGAGCTCTTTGGTTGCCGTGCTGATGAGGATGTCACAGGGGAGAGCCCTTACAAGCTGCTGAAAAAAGACGACATCATACAGGACATTAAGACAAGAGCCGCAGTGTCCGATTTCAGCCCTGTGAAGCAGACTGTGCTGGTGAGGCTGATCCATTGTGGCGCAGATCACTCAGACAATACCCTGAAGACATTGTGATGATGCACAGACCCACGTTACGGGCTGTGGGAACAGACAGAGCAACCAGTTTAACCTAATTTTGTCTTTGTTTGATTTATATTAAATACATGGTAAACCACCGCTCTTACTTTATGCATTCATGCCTCTTCTACTACAGCACATTACTCTAATGAGACCGGAGAGCACCCTAAGGGACCCATACAGACTCATCAGTTTTAAGCCCTAAGTGATACCAGCTTTCCTTCCACAGACAAGGCCTGTCCTTGGATCGAGGGTTGTCTGTGTGGCGGTCTCTCTTTTTCTGTGTCTAAAACCCCACAACATCAGTCTTCATGGCTGAAATCCACACCTCTTGTTTGTCACACATCACTCTTAATTGCATTACTGATGTTAGAAGTTTCTTTGTGGCAGCCAGGATCATTTCACTACAGTACTACTACATCTACGTCTGTTCATGTTTTTTCTTGAAAATAGCTTCCAAATTCTTCTCTCTGGTAGAATTATCCAGAAGAAGAGATGCTGCTGGTTTTTGACATGGACTTCATTTACGGCCAGTGTTTCTACCTGGTTCTGACACCAGAAGCCAAGGACAGAATATTCAGCGTAAGCAGACAGGGGTTTTGGTTATGGTTACAAGGTTCACTTTTTCCACATATTTTGTTACTAATACCGTCTCCAGGAGTAAATACATGTTTGATACATGTTTGCTTTGCAGCTGGCATATTTTATATGAAATAAAAGATTTACTGTCTAGCTCAACCACAACCATTCTGTGACAAGTGTGAATGCATAAGATGATTTTAGGTGTTACTGTGAAACTGAATCCTGTGCATTCTTGTAACTCTGTCTGTGCTCTGCAGCCCCCAGAGCCTGAAACACCAGAAGTGTTTGAGAATGAAGTCAATAAAACCCCAGAGCCACAGCCGTGGATATCTCTTGGCAGCGAGCAAGAAATAGATGAAGAATCTGTCACAGAGACCAGAGAAAAGGCACTGCAGTATATAACACACACATTAAATATGTACATCATGTCAGATTTTTGTTTTTGTTTTTCATTAACTCTCCTGTTTCCATTGCACCTCTCATTTCTGTCTATTGTCGTGTTCAGCTGCGGTACAAGTTTTCAAGAGTGAGGAGACTGTTTGGGGTACCAGTCTGTTTTTCTGACAGCAACACTGCAGATGCTAAGGATAGCTACCTGGAGTGTGCTTCCTACCAAGACAGCAGATTCAGCATCAAGCAGATGCAGAGGGACTGCGGGATGCAGGCTGTTCCCACGCTGCAGAGCAGCAGTGCTCAGACGCAGTGGTATGCCAACAAATCAGTACACATAAAATGGATTTGTTGTACAGGGGAGAAGAGGCCTTAACAGTTCTGCCAGTGAAAGGATTCCACCTGTGTGACATCATAAAGAAAGTGCAACATTGAATCTCTTTCATAAATATGTCTACATACATACATCAATTACATACCCAACATTATCTAAATATTTATTTTGTTTGTTTTTTTACACTCCACACCCATAAATGTTTGGTGTTGTCTACCTTGTGTCCATTTTACAGGAAGATTCAGAGGAATAAATGTACGCAGTACTATCCAAGAGAGTTAAGTGAAGAGGAAACAGAAAGCGTCCTCCAGGCTGAAAGTCTGAAGAATGGCTGCAACTTATTGACACCCAGGTAAAATGAAATTTCATAGTAATTCATTCATCTTCCATTTAATTCCATTTAATAACATCACTTGTGAAAGTCAACCCCCTTCTTTATCACCACTGTAGAAACATCAGTATAATTACAATGGACATCGTGAAGGTATTTTAGGACCCTTGTGGTCACCACTCCCCTTTCCAGTCCACTGTATTTGTTGTTGCTGTAGGTGTTTTCACTGCCCTGGTTCAGGGTTTAAGACTGAACCTTTATGTTACAAACAACATCATAAATGTTAGTACAAGAACTTTGTACTGTATCAGTTTGGTTCCTAGAAGTTTTACTCTTTAATGTTTTGTAGAGTTTTGCTGCCCCTTCAGCAGGAAGAGAGTATGAATGTGTTTGCTGATGACTGCAAGGATCTGGGAGCAGGAGCTGAAGCTGGTGACTGCTCTATGAAGGGTTCTGAAGGGTTGATCCTTCATCAGGCCTTCACAGATCAGAAGCACACTAAAGACAAGAAAATCAGCAGCATTAACTGGCACCCCACCATCGAAGGTACAGTGTAAAGATTTGCAGATTGGCAGATTTATCAGCCAGATTTAAACAGTTTTCTCACCCAATAGTTTCAAGTCAGCCAGTCATTTTCTTTCAGTTTTCAGTTTGGAAAAGATAAGTCAACACTGTTGCTTTGCACAAACAATGGGCCTCATTCACCAACTGTTGTGCAATATTTTCCTGATTTAGTGCAAACAGTGCATCCAGATACAATGCCTCTTTTATTGTGTTATTTCATAACCACTTTTGACAGTACTAAATATGAAGCTACTTTGTTGTTCAATTCCTGTAGCAGTTCCTTTGCTTCAGAACTACTGAAGGTTTTCTTACTTGTTCTGTCCAGTGCTTTGCTGTGCCCCACTTGCTTTGTTTAGTCTATACTGTTAAACAATCATTTTTCATCCATGCTGTTTGTAATGTTGCTGTCATCATCTAGCCAGTAGATGTCTAATATGCAAAATAATGATACCAGTGTCAAAATCTGTATGCAGTGCCATTATGTCACTATATTATGTTATATATATGCAAAGCAGGCTTCAGCCTTGATCCGCCAATTCTCAAGAAACACACTGTAAGCATATTTAACATCTATTTTCCGGCTGATGCATAGCTGACATATTGTTTGATGTGTTTTTTTGATGTGGCAGGTGTGATAGCTGTGGCTTTGACAGAGAACAAGGAGAGGCAGTTGGATGAGTCCGCTATGGCCAGGCCTCCTTTCATTGTCTTCTACAGCTTCTCTGACCCCTGTAATCCCCAGGTATGAAACATAAATAAAGCACCTCTTTTAATGAAACTGGACAGAATATTTATTAATAGCTTACACGTAAATTCTCACCATTCTCACCTCGTATCTGTTTGAGACACACTGTGAAAAGAAATGACTGGAAGGATTTGCTCCTTGCTGTCATTCAAGACCATTATTTGCTTTAGGAAAATTTGAGAGGCTGTATTGATTTGACCCAGGCACTCAATCAATAAAACTGAGCTGCTAACTCATTCAAAAGTAATATGAGTTCTGCATGATGTATATTGTCACTGGTGCATGTGTCATGCTTGGGTTTCAGTGTTTGCTGGAGCGAAATGTGCTGTGCATCATGTAATAGATCAGTGATTTTAAAGAGCTAAAATAAATATGTTAATTATTATAGGGAATAAAGAGCTGTAATCCCTTCATGCAGCTTATTATAAACTTGAGTGAATTTGACATGAGGCTTAAAAATGTATACTGCGCTGTAATGCTATGCAGCCTCTGCTGGGTCTTTTTCCGCTTATGCCCAATGAAATTGAATCTTCTGTATGCTGTATGGTTTTGTGGATTAAAAGCTGAACCTTGCATGGAGAGACTAGAATAAATAAACACTCAGGATGGCAAGCACCCAAGACATGGAAATTTTTCTTTGAAATGTAATACATATACTGTCTTATGTGTGGATTTTTCTGTCTTTTTTGCAGTTGCTCCTGGAGTGCCCAGATGACATTTTTGCCTTTGACTTCTGCCCCACTAATCCAAATATTATTGTTGGCGGCTGTGTGAATGGCCAGGTGCTCATGTTTAACTCTGCATCTGTACTTTACTGCCTCTGCTGCTTATTGTACCCCACCACTTTCTAACTAATCTGTTTCCTCTCCAATCAGCATTGTTTTCTGTTTTCATAGTTTATTTGTACGAGGAAGTGTCTCGTGTACTGTACCAGACTCAGGAGTTGGTGTTCGGTTCCTGATTTTGTGTTTCTCATGTCTCAGGTTGTGTTGTGGGACATTTCTGCTCACGTCACCAACTTACAAGGAGGAGAGCCTGGTGGTAAAAAGGTTCCTGTCAACACTGACACATTCATAAGTACCCATATCCTGTCTCCAGTGCGCACACTGTTGATACAATAATGCGCGGTGTTCTGTATCTGTGTTGCTGTATTACTTGCGGTGTCAGTTTCCGTAATTGTTTAGCTAGTGATGATGTCAGTTCGGTTTATTCCAGCATGGGTCGTCAGTTTATCAAAGCATGCAACATATTTGCTGTAAAGACAGGCTTGTACTCTTCAGCAGTGCCGTATGACAGAGTGAGATGATGATATGTTGACTCCTGAGTCCTCTCCTCGTCCTCACTCTTTCATTAGATGGGAATGCGGTGGCCTAATGGTACTTTTTAAGCCAGCCACAGCTAGTTCCACAAATGTACTAATGCCACGAATGAATGTCTGAACAAGTTTATATCATTATGTGGCCCCACTGCTAAATAAAACAATTCAGTAGGCCTGAAGTGATCTAACTGAATTTTTAAAAAAAGACCAAAATTTCCAAGATGCTTTCTCTTTTGGAGCATAGTAAACTTTATGTGTATATCTGCCTAGTTTAAACTATCTGTTGTATCATAAAGAAACGTTTTGGATAGAGAAGTAATGATACATGACAAAAACAGGGCTTAGACTTAAACCCACAACATAACAAGTACATTAAATTTACCATGGTCTGCTGAGACTCCAGATATGAAACCACTTCTGTGCCTTAAAGCCTGCCCTACACTGACAGCTTCCACCCGACTGTTGTATTTGAAATAGACACATATGCCCCCATCATCCAACCCTCATTTGCTTTGTGTGTTTTATTACCTCTACAGTGGAACAGCTGCCTCCATCCCTCTCCTCTCCACTTCCTCCTCTTTCTGCCTCCCCTCTCCCACCCTCTGTACCTCCCTCTATTCACTTTGTTCTTGTTTGCTCTTTATTCCCCAGAGTCAACAGCATCAGCTCACATATGCCAGCTGTTACACAAGTCCTCATGTCCCACCGTAGTTTGTCCCCACATTGAAGATAACACGTCCACAAATCAGATCTCTGCCCTCCCTCCTGTTTGCAGAGTAAACAATGGCAGTTGTATATGCTGCAAAGCTTTATTTGGGTGTTGGGTGCTGTGAAAGCTGTGCTGCACCAGCACCTGTTACCAACTTATCAGATAAACTAAGAAATAAAATGTTCTGTACAGATTTGTGTTTTGCTTGCTCTATTGTAAATGATAAATCCAACATATGTGACCAAGCTAGTAGATGCTGTGTGTGAAAAAATCTTTTCTCAGTCATTATGTTCCAGTTTGAGAGTTCTGTGGATTTGAAAAATCTGCTGGATGATTTTGAATGGCTGCAAAGCTTTATACAGTCCTTGTGTTTAGATTGAATTGTCAGAGCTCACTGTACAGTACATACTGTATCTTGTCTCTCCTTCCACCAGAACCTTGATGACATCAAAGAGGCTCCTGTCGTGCGCTACTGTGCAGTCTCTGCCTTAGAAAGCAGCCACAAAGCCCCGGTTACTGATGTCCAGTGGCTGCCCCAAACATTCGAGGTGCGTGGGGCTGGAGGGGATTAGCAACAGCATGTCTGAAACCAAACAGGCAGAAAAACGATTACGTAAAGAGGTATTTCTTATATCTGAACCTTCTACAAGGTTACTGGTGCTTCAGGAGTATTTGTGCAGCTACTCAGGAATGGTTTCAGCAAAGCATTCTTCTGAGGTTTTAATGTTTGCATGTCCTTATTTCAAGATTACAGCAGCTCCCAAGTGAACAATCGCCAGGAAAACAACACAGGGGCCACATGTTGTCAGAACTCTTTGGTTTTTACTTACAGACAACAACTTCTTAAATAGCAAAGCAAAGTTTACCAGAAGGAGTGACATGGATTCTCTGCCCACAACCAAGACAACTCCACAATGATTTCACCCTCTATATATACCCCTTCAGCACAGATCTATCAATGGAGGGGGTGCCCACAACAAGTTACCAATATTTATTATGACATGTACAATAGCAGTTCTCCAAACACCAACTCAAAAGGTTGTAAACATCAAACTCAATATGTCCTACTATATTGCACATTTTTTTCTGAACAAGAAAGTGCATCCAATGTAAACTTTTCATAATTAAGTAGATATTAGTGATTAGATATTATCTTCAAAAAGGGGAATATTTAGGGGCGGGGTTAGTTTGATCGACAGGACTGGTCTCAAGTGAAACCGGGTACTTAGTCGACTCTCATACACATCGGGTAGTGACCTCGGGTTCAAGGGTCAGTCCCTCCTCCTCACTCTTCCCTTGGTATCCAAATATGGTTATTTTTGGCTCCAAACAACCAACATGGCGGAGTTCAAATGCCAAACTCCAAAATGTGAGTCCACAATCCAATGGGTGACATCACATTAGCTTCATGCATTCTATATACAGTTCATGGTTGTAACCCACACCCGGTTCAGTATTGGACTAACTACATGCGGGTTTAATTTAATCCGGAAAAATGTTCTGTTTTTCCAACATTTTGTTGTTTCTACTAAACATTATTTCACCCAACATTATGTTTTGTTTTTGCCCATTATTTTTACCCAGTCTTTTTTTTTTGGGGTTGTTGCATGCACCGAGTAAGTGGTAAACCTATATTTACCAATAACTGTCAGTGACCTTAACCTGGTTGTCACTAAATCCTCGGTTTAATTGACATGTTTTGCAAAATCTTGATGTAAAATGTCATTATTGCATCAAGTTCATATGAAGGAGTCAAAAATAGATTTCCCTCTGAAATGCAGTTGTAGTAAAAGTGGAAGTACCTAAAAATGAATGACAGAAACTTCAAAAGTCGCTGACAAGGATTTGGATATTGGTTTCTGACTTCGCGTTCCCTCATCTTTGTTGCTTAAACCCTTACTAATGTCTGAGAGCATGTTTTGGGGCGTGTGTGTAGCTTCACCCCATTCATACAGGGGGGAGTACCTGCAGCTCCCTCACAAATCTTCAATGCTTCCTTTATCATATCTTGTATAAACACTGTGGCATAGTTTAACACTCCCCAGCCAACATGAGTAAACTTTAATCTTTCACGTGTAAGTCTCACATTGATAGTAAAACATTAAACACTTTAAGGTCAGGTCACTTATTGGCATAATTATTTCTTTTTTTTTTATCTCACTCTGGAATGCTAACAAAGTTTTTTTTAATCTGACAAAGGTTAATGACTACTTAAACATAAACAGGCTGAACAGGATGTAAGCATTAGTGAACACAGCACAGTAGTCAAAGTAGATAAAAGACCATGAGGGTGAGAAGCAGCATATTTAGGCTGTGATTATAAGAATTATAATATTTATCAGATAGTAAAAACAAATATACAGTTGGGCTTATTTGAAATGTATGATCAAAATTGACGCTACCACCACATTATCGCAAAAGACTTTTTTTTGAAGCCTCAAGATGCCATTGGTTTGTACTCGTGGTGAAAGATTTTCCTGGTTTCAGTCCAGTTTTTGTTCTCTGAAAGTGGTTTACCACAAAATAATGTTCCCCTACAATACAACTAAAAAATAAATTGATATGAAGAGATGACAATGCGGTATTTGTTTCTTACAAAGCACAAAACATCCCGAGAATAAGTATGTACAGTAAAGCTAGAAGTGGAATCCACATACACAGATAAAAACACACAGGTTCAATAAATTATCACAGTCGGCAGAACAATTCTTCTTTCCCGCCGGTGCCTATTTCTCATCTCTGTGTAGCCAGCTGTAATAAATCATTACAACCACTGGCACTCATTTGGATAAGTAGAATAAGGCAATCATGAGAGTGCCCCCAGGGGAAACCTTAACCTCTCATATATCTTCAGGAGCCTTATTCACTCCTATCAGCGCTTTATAATACTAAACCTGATGTAGACATTTGTTGATTTTGTAACTCTCTCTCTCTTTCTGATTAGGTGACCAGGATGGGTTTACCAGTGGAGAACAAGTATAACATTTCTGTTCAGGTTGTCACCTGCTCCCCTGACTGGTAGGCCTTATACAGAAATAAAAGGCTCAATCTTAATTTTTAATTCATAAAATGATGTCTGTTCATACCAGCAATAACAACACAGTTCGACTAAACAACTATGCTTGTTTGTTTCTATACATGCCTCGTCACTGACTTTCTGTATTAATGGTTCTTGCATTGAGATGTTAGTTGTACTTGGGATGGGTTAGATATAGGGGTAAGCTACTCTGCAAGTATTGTTGATGTTTTTGTGAGTGTGTGTTTTTTCTTTTGGCCACGGCTGTATATAGAAAAGAAGAGAAACAACCAGGGCTCAAAACTGAGGTCAATGCATAAGCGCAAAAAAAAAAGTGCAATACTTCTGATGACCAATAGAGGCTGGGTCCAAAAAAACTGTGGCTTCATTCACTTCAATTAAAAAAATACCCATTTTCAGTCATGAAATACTTAATTTATTATTACTAAATTTCAAGTTGATGTAAGTTTTTATTCCATAATGATTGTCTCTGATTCCCTCTTCCTCTAAAGCACTGTGATGTTCTGGGATGTGCGAATGCCCAAACTACTGAACCAGTCACTGCCAGAGACGAAGCAGACTGAGGAGCAGAAGACCTTGATGACATCCTGCAGCGTCCCTGATACTTTCAAACATCTGGACCGGACGTGGAAACCACTGTTCAGGGTACTGCAGTGTTTGGGGGTGCTGTACAGAGCTAGTGGATCGTGTAGAGATGTAGCATCTTGTGACAGTGCAGTGTTTTTTTCTGGTACATATTCTAAAAAGCTAATACTGCTGTGTACAGCAAAGCTTAATGTTAGTTGTTTTATGTGGAGAAAAGGCCAGTGATTTTACCCGCTGTTACGGCCTCTAAACAAAAGGCAACTAAGGCTCGAACTAAAGAGGCCAATAACATAAGAAGAGGACACAGGACAGGAGGTTTGGGTTAACTAAAAATTCCCATACTTTATTATCAATCAAATAACACACAGAGAACAAAAAGGGGCTGTGGGCGCCGGCCAAAAGGAACAGAGGGTGGTGGACTTGGTGAGCCACGCAATGGGCCCTCGGACCAGCCACCACCCCCAACTAAACTACCTAACCAAAAAGAACTAGCTAATAAAGAAAACCACGCCAAACTAGACTACCGGCGCAC
>OOFC01047884.1:49200-64156 GCA_900323345.1 Pseudochromis fuscus
GGGGGGGGGGGGGGGGTCCCGAGTCTCTTCCTTCAGGTTTAATTTAACTGCCTCTATATCTTTCATGTGTACAGCCAAGTGCAACACTATGCATGTGTTCCAGGAAAGATTGTCTGAAAGTGTTCACTGTTATCTGAACAATTATCACATCTTGCCGCACTCTGTGACTCAAAGACATTAAGGTTTTTGTGGCTGTTCTGAAGATCTAAACCTTTTACTCTTCAGATGTGGTCAGACAATACACCACACAAACCAGTTCGTTTAAAGAGGATTGCTGGTTTGAACTGTCATGTCAACTTTAGTTATCTAGACAAACCAAGTGTACCTCCCAGTGTTTGACTGAAATGTTTTTTATTGACCCAGTTAAAAACCAGTTCAAAGTGTACACTGGAACAAGCTGGAGTACTCTGTCCCTCTCACTGTCTCCCTGCCAGTGTCTCTCTCATTCTCTCTCTCCTCATGTTTAATTCATTCAGATGGTTACTTGATCCCGCTCACAGGGGAGAGTGTAGTTATTGACAGGCAGTGCCTGACACTCTGTCTGCTAACTATAGAAGCCCAATCTCTTAGTGGGTGAATGTTTCCATCTTAGACTGGATGGCAGCTACAGTGTGAATGTAGATAAAGTTTTGTTTTGCTGCAGTAATCTCATGTGTGTGTTGGTGTCTATGGACATTTTCTCCTTGTTCCTCCAAGCAGGCTGGAATTTCCCACATTTGATTCTGTGTTCATCTCGTGCTTGTTGACTTGGATACACCAGCTACAACTCGAGTTTAAATGCATGACAAGGACAGGACAAATTTAGGAGATAACATTACTGTTTAGTTTCCCTGGCGTGGGACGAAACCTACCTTATACCTTATACAACATCCAAAAAGATGTCGGAATTGTCTTGACTTGACTGATAAAGCTAAATTATGTCAATAAATAAACTGACCTACAGTCTATTGTATGCAGGTTTCTGTTTTCAGACTACGAGAAGATATGATCTTGTTTTTAATAGTCAATGACTGTACTACTAAATTATTAAATTAAAAAAACAATTATGCCTTCAAGATAGGGGGAAAAAAAATGGATCCTCGATAAGAAATTTTTCAAAGAGCCCTATTGTTTGTCACCGTTTATGACTTTTCTTCTTCTTTGGTTCTGTCTGCAGGAGCCTGATAAACCAGACAAATCCCTGCAGGACAATGATGAGAAGGAGTACAGTGATATCCTGATGCTGCAGGAAAGCCTCCTGAACTGAACTGTGGTCAGTTGCTGTAGACATACAAGATACCTAATATCGCACACTAACAAAAAAAAAAATTCTCATCTTCTTTGTTATTTTTTTATAACTTGGATGAGTTGAATAAAATTTTTCATTCTTCATTCTTTCATCCTCTAGGATTTTTAGCCATGTTGCTGTTGTTTATCCATTTTAAGCAAATTGATTCTGCCATCAACATTCAAACAGTCCTTGGGTTGGGGCCTCAGGGTCACCAATGGATTATTTTCATCCACTCATCTGAGATCTAGTTACCGGGTAATGCCATCCATTAGTGCCCTCTTCACCGCCACTCCCTGAGGATATTGTTTAGAATGCCTCAAGGATTCGACCTTGGCAAGAAGTCATTATTTGGATCTTTAATTTCAAGATATTTATCTGGTGTTGTTGAAAGTGCCTTCGGTATGTAGTATCATGTGTGTGTGGGGTTCATCTATATAATCTAAAAAGAAGATTTGAGTCACCTACTAGGGGCCCTAATGCAAAAGCCATCAGTCACCAATTGTACCCTTGAAGTGATTCTTGTGGTTTACAATGATTTCTCAGTTTGCGAGAGAGGTGCTTTGGTGTGGTATCCACTGTGTCTGATCTAAGTGAAAAATTGCTCAGTCAGATGTTTCAAATGCGAAATGTGAATACTGTAAACTACTTGCCCAGCAGCAAACACCTGAGAGACAAACTAGCTCGTGAAATGGAGCATTGAGCTGCTAAACAGAGACATATTTCCCCCAGGAGGGGGAAATACGTCAAAACAAAAGCTGAGTTGAATGTCAGCCACATGGGAAGAATCACAACCCCTAATGAATGTCTTTCTGTAACTACTGGATCAGCATAACAGCCACACAGTGATAGTATGTACAAAAACATCTGCTCGTGCAGTTGGAACCAAAGATGTAGACAGCAGCCAGGCGTGTGACCTTTGAAGCAGGCCTCCCATTTTAATTATTTTTGTGTTGGTAGTATCACATACCAAAGGCAATGTAGTTAGATTCTTTCAAGCTGCTGCTGTCCAATCACTAGTGGGAGTGTTTTGAGGAGAAGGCACCTGAATGTGTGGCCTTGAATCTTTGTCAGTAGAAGCAATGGAGCAGCTGATTATTGTTCACACCAGATTTACAACTAAAAAAAAAAAAGAGCAAGTTCTTCAGTAATTTCTTTCACCTCAAACTAAAGGTTATCCTAAATAAAAGTTCTACCTCTGCCACATTGTTCACTACATTTATGAGAATGCTGTTTGCTTTGCAAGCAGTAGCTCTCTTGCTTTCTGGACTCCATTAGTTTCGCTCCTTCATGGGGATAAAATAAGGACGCCTCAGAGCGCTGGGTCCATCTCAGGTCAAGAGCAGTGCAGCAAACCTATAGTCACAAAGTGACAGCCGGTACCCTGCCAGAAAAGAGGCTGGGGGGACAGAAGAGGGGGGTCCCTGCATAATATAGGGGCAGCTGTCTACTGCCAAGTTTTCACACTGTGTCCAAGATGTCTCAAAAGGAAAAGAGAGAGTGTGTGAGGGGTGAGAGAATCGATGAACAAGGGAGACATAAATAGTTGAACGTTGGGTGAGAGGGGGAAGGAGAGACAGAGAGAGAGGGAGGGAGGAGAAGGAAAATGGAGGACAGAGTTTATTCTCCTCAGCAGAAGTGAGCTGGGGTCGACTTCACTCTGGCCATGACTCATTCACGTGGACGGTCCTGTCACGGAGCAGTGGGGGCAGCAGTGGAGGAGGGTGAAGAATGGGCTGATGTGAGGGTGCACAGAGGCAGGCGTCCATATGGCCCCTGAGGCACCAACAAGGTCCCGGTGACAAAAGGGGCCTCTGCTCTCCAGTCGTCTCCTCCTCAAACCTCTTTGGGAATTCTGTGTGACGGTGCCTCTCTCTCCTCTGCGGAGCCTCTCACTTTCTGTCAGGCCAGCTCAGGAATGTGCCTTCTGCAAACCAACACTCGCACGGGGGGTGTTTTCACACTTGCCGGTTAGTTATTATTGTAATGGCTGATGCAAAGAATGTTGTGCAATTGAGTATGCTTATGTGCAATGTAAACACTCGTGGCATTTGATGTTCCACAGACATATGTGGAGATGTTTGCAGGTTAGGGTCCGCTGCTCAGCCCTCACACTCCTTTAATGTTCGGGACAATAGACAACAGCACGGCCGTAAACCCGGTAACCCCCACTGGCATGAAGGGTATTCATGATGTCAGATTTCCCTCAGTTGACTTCTTCATCTAACTCCAAGAGATTTCCCAAACATAAAAAGAGATCTTTAACTAAGGGGGGTGTCTATACAGAATGGATTGCCTGCAGTCCAATTTTTATCACCGGTTCTTCAAAGTTTTCAAGCCAAATCCTGGGTAACAATGTGAGCAGGTGCTGTGCAGGAGGGGCTGTAAATCTGGCCTGGCGAATTAAGCCATTGCCTTGGCATTGTTCTGGCTGGCCTCTTAGCTGCTCCTGCTGGGGAGGGTGTTAGGTGGGGTGGGGTGGAGCGAGGGGCTGCTTCCACAAATCTCTCAACATGGGGGCACCCTGCACATTTCACACATGGTCATCCAAGTTGGACCCCATCAAGTAGGAGAGGGAGCATGTTGCGTGACAAAGGCAAAAGCAAAGTAACAAGCAGCGTCGGAGAAAAGCACTGGTGGAGCGTGTTTCTTTCTCTTCTCCAGTCAATCAAAACAGCACATTTGCTTCTAGCATAAAGGAAAACAGTGATTTGTTTTTTAAAAAAGAAGCATTTCTTCTTCTCAGGAATCAATTTAATAAAATCTTTATACTCAAAGCAGCAGCTGAATTATTAAAATGATCCCCGGTTAAATCATCAGGCTTTGTTTTGTTGCTGTAAACCATAAAGCTGTTTCTCTTTAAAGCGTCTGAGAGACTGGTGGTAGGTTTCATTAGTTGACCCATGACCTCATAAGAGATCAGGTGACTAGGGCACTGCTGTGGAATGTTCCCTCTTGACTCCTTTTCATTTTCTAATTTCAAAGCTCTCAACAGTTTGGATTCTTGTCATTTTACCAGCTCCTCCCAAAGTGTACAGCATCAGAGCATCAGTGTGTATGAGTCTGTTCATGGGTTTGTATGTCTAGTGTGCAGTCCTGGATGGATACATCTAAACTTTATTCCATTCAGTTTAGCTTCAAAGGTCCTGGCTTACATCTTACATCTAAAAGCCTTTAATTTTCTCAAAAACTGACAGTGCACCTTATAATCCGAGGCGCCTTATATATGGATCAATATTGGTTAATTATGGCTGCCATTGTCAGGGTTCTTATATTGTGATTGCACTAACGTTTGATTTACCGTAGCGATATCAGACTGTTTCTTTTGCGTGTTTACTGAATCAGGGAAAAGCTCCTGATTCCTACGTGATAAAAAGTTTCACTACCTGTTGTACCTTGCTGTTGGTAAAAGATAAAACTACATCACTGACATTACCTCGGGGGGAAAAAAATAAAACAGCTGTTCATGAAGCTTTGAACTGTGACAAATGGAGTTGGAAATACATTGTTTTCAACGAAGGCAGCACAAATACCGGTAAGAGCTACCAGTACGTACGGTACCGTATTGTGAATGCACTAGCTTGTTTTGGGAGTGAACGGAAGTGTCAGGACGTTGGTTTGTTTTCTATTAATAAAGTTTGACTTTCTGACTGACTCCCTTCATCTATATGGATGATAACACAACCCCAGACACTACAGTAGTTTCTATTCTATACGCCTTATAATGCAGTGTGCCCTATATATGAAAACAGTTTTAGAATAGGCCATTCATTGAAGGTGCGCCTTATAATCCGTTGCACCTTATAGTGCGGAAAATACGGTAATCATTATTTGAGGATCATTATTCAGGGATTTTCTAAAGAGTTTTTACAGAAGCAACTTTAGCATCTTTGAAAACAGATTGTGGTTTACAATACTCACATTGCACTTCGATTTAAGAAATTTGTGGCAACAGGATCATTTGACAGTTGCCTTGCAAAATGCCCACAATGGCAGTGCTAACGTTCAAATGTTAAACAGGTATGTTTTATATGTTTACCAGCTGTGAAGGTTATCATTCAAATGTTAGCAAGAACCATGGAGGCAGACAAAAACCTGGTTAAACTAATCGATTCACCTAACTAACATGTCTTTGGACTGTGGGAGAAAACCCACAAATGCACAGGGAGAACATGTGAAATCTACACGCAAACTCATCAAAGTTATTAAGCTCCATCCACAGAGAACCCCGAATATCTAAAAACCTGGTCTTGGCTCAAAAAGTGGAAACAAACAAACTGAACTTCGTCTTTGTATTTCATCAAACTTCTATTTTGGATCGGAAGTTATCAGCGAATGCTTTTATACCATTCGTTTGAGTGTTTCCATTTTAAACAGGGTCTTTGTTTATATGTCCTTTAGTGAAGTACCTCTCAGGCTCTTTCACAGAAACACAGTTTGTTATTATTCTGAGTAATGACTTAACCCTGCTGTACCTGCCAGCACAAACAACATACGCTTCCATCTGAGCCACTTCAAACAAAGTTAGGAAATATTCATAATATTTTTACCAGAGAAACTCAGGTTCAGGTGCTGTAATTTCAGTCCATCATTTAACACTGTCTTGGCATTAACCCAGACCAGGACGCAATCCCATGAGAGTGGGATCTGTCATCTAAACTATCATTCTGTCACTGCACATCCATGGAAACACCTCAAGGGTTGGAAACTCTGAATCTTCTTCACGTGACATCCTCTCATTACTGATGGCATCAAAGAAAACCAAACAAATAAGTGTACAGTAGAAAGTTTGCTACCATGAGGTAAAGTTTAGCTGGGTTTTAGGTCTCAGTTGAACATTTTGAAGTTTCCTCATTTACTCATCTAAATACCGCTGCTATGTTCGCACAAAATGCAAAGAGATTTTGGCCCATGTGAGTATTCGCTCTCACCAGCCAATAGGAGTACTCCTGGACACCGCAACCACTGTCACTTCCACCATCAACAATGAACAAGATGGCAAATATTGCTGCCTCTTATGTGTTGTGGAAGTCCCAGAAATTGCAAAAAGCCCTCTCCTTGGTTTTATCCCGGCACAGTCACAGTCAAAATTATAAAACTCTGGATGGCCACAGATTGTGACAATGGGCTTGCCTGTACCTGGGATGTTGGGAAAGCTCACGCTGATTGGTTCTCATGTTACCATGTGGGTGAATTTTTTTGGCCAAGTTAAAACTTTTTCAACTCATGTAAATGCAAATTTGTGTCTATTCTACAAATGGACAAAACAATCATGATGTCACCCATTGGTTTGTAGAGTCATTTTGAAGCCAAGAGATCAGCTCTTGATGGTTCCCTTGTTGGTTGTTTGGAGCCAGATTAGACCATATTCTGAGGCGGGTCTGACCCTTGAACCCAAGGTCGCTGCCCAATGTGTTTGAGACTTTATTTCAGCGCCAGTCTCACTGGAGATCAGGCTTGTCGATCAAGCTAACAACGCCCCTAAATATTCCTATTTGAAGCCTAATATCTACTTAATAACCACCCCCAGATCACCGAGAAGAAGAATTAACTTTAACTAATGACACCAGAATGAAGTAGTTTATGATTGAAAATTTTTTAATTGAAGTCAAGTGGAGTCAGTTTTTTGGAGCGAGCCTTTTGCACTCCTGCATTGGCCTCATTTTTGAGATCCAGTTGCTTCATCCATTTCTTTATACAGTCTATGGTCTGTTCACATCTTTGCATTATGGCATCACAGAAATTCACTTGTGTGTGAGCGCAGCTTCAGGCTTTCTTCCTGTAAAACTACAATGTGCAATATTTCAATGCTACTCTAAATAATATGTCAGTTTGTGTGCTGGGCCAGTTTTTGTTGTAACTATCTTTATGTGCTACGCTATGCTAATAGGCTGCTGGCTATAGATGTGACAATGATCCAGTCTTCTGCCTATAGGGAAAAAAAGTGTAGTTCCCTTAATGTCCAGTGGTTTCTTTAACAAAAGAGGCCGTATGAGCTGGTGGTCACCATCAAGGAGACATCACCTGAAGCAGCAGGTGAACTAAGTTTTACTGCTGACAGCTGCAGAGTGCTCTGCTGACAGGAGGAAAGTGATAACTTGCACTAAAATACCAACTATATCACTTCACTTCCTCAGTGTAGATCAAGGTTATCACCGCGCTTCATATCAGCACCATGTTAAAGGCTGGTAGGCAGGTGAAGAAGTACTAAAGGTGCGCCACCTGCAAGTTTATCAAGGCAGCGAGGCCCCGGCTCTTCTCATCGAGCCCGGCCACAGCTGCTGTCAAGGCCTCTTTTCAGTCTCACCTTTCACATTTTTCTCTCCTATCAAGCAGAGCAAACCCTCATCCCGTCCTCGCTGCTGAAAGGAGACTTCTCTCTCCTGGAGGAGCAGGAGGGAGAGAGGTGATGAGCAGCTTACCTCTAGGAGGGATTAGCCTTATTAAAATGAAATAGTCTAGTCCTGAGTGACAGAGCAATGGAGGTGGAGGAGGGAAGAGGCAGGGAGGACGGAGGAGAGGGTCTTACGTTGTGTGAGGCCCGGCCCCTGAGGATCTGAAGCGCCGCTCCTCTGTGTTCTCCTTCCCTCCATTCTTCACTTTCACCTCTCGCTCTCTTCATCTCCCCCCCTTCTTTCCTCTGGTCTGCTTTCTCATCATCGCCGCCGTCCAGAACAGGCAGATCTGTCAGCGCTGCGTCAAGAGATCTGCCCCCGGGCCCTCAGATGAGCTGCCAAGTACAGGGGCTGGACCGCAAGGGGAACAAAAGACCCCCAAAAAAACACAGCAGAAAGGCTGGGACCTTGGTAAAATGTGTTTAATAGTCCTCCTATTGAAGGGCACTGCATGTATGGAATGTGTGCCCAGGGTCACTGCATAAAGGTTCCCAGCAATTACCCGGGCTTAGCTCACTGGCGTTTTTAAGGAGGGAATGGTCGTATGTACTGAAGAACGTTAACCAGCTCTGAGCCTCTCAAAACACTTCCAGTGAAAGATGTGAAAGGCTTGAACATTCTGAATATGACTTTGAAATTGGTACCTAATGACATGTACACTGTAGTAATCCTTGTAAGGAGCATAACACCCTGATTGAAACAGAAGGCCAGAACACATTTAGGTTCTACGTAGTCTCTGAAGGTTTTAAATGTAGCTTGATCTTTGTGAAATTTATCATCAAGCAAGTTTGAAAAAAGATAAGTCAGAGGCTAACTGAGAAAAATATTTTCTGATGGACTCTGAGAGAATCAAGTTTATGGGATTCAGGCCTGTTGCTCGACAAATACACCTGCGTGCGAATCATGAGAACATAAACACTACAGTAATCTGTGCTAAATATTCAATATACATAACACCTTAGCTCAGGGGTGGGCAATCCTGGTCTTCGAGAGCCGCTATCCTGCATGTTTTAGATGTGTCCCTCTTCCAACACACCTGATTCAAATGATTAGCTCATCATCAAGCTCTGCAGAAGCCTGATAATGATCCGGATCATCTGAATCAGGTGTGTTTGAAGAGGGACACATCTAAAACATGCAGGATAGCGGCTCTCGAGGACCAGGATTGCCCACCCCTGCCTTAGCTAGTACAACACAGTGATGGCAGCAGACCAGGAACATAAACAGAAAGGTCTGCTCTAAAGTTTGGTGACTTTTTTTATTTACACAAGTAAAAAACAAAACAAAACAAAACAAAACAAAAAAAAACCTTAAAATTTAACCTGTCTTGTTTCTTTTCATGAGTAACAATAATGGAAAATTAAGGGTTTCAAGTTTCTAAGTTAAGTTACTTAGTAAACCCCTAGTTAGAATTATATATTTGAAGTCCAAAGTAGAAATAATATTCTGACAAGTGGAAGTTGTATTTCAGACTAACATCCCTCCAAAATTCACCAAAGTTGTTTTAACATTGATTGTGCAGATGTGTTTGTTGATGCACGGAGACACTTGTGATTATTTTACCATGGTTTACCATATACGTAGTTTTTTATTAGACTGTATTTATACCACTGCCCCAGTAAAATCCTTTAAGGAAGTGCATGTTTTCCGATGGAGTGAAGAGAGGTGGGGTGTTTCTTGTGATTGTCCAGCCATGTTTTCAAGTTTTCTTTAAAAAAAAAAAGGTTGATACAGAAGTGAAGTGCGAAAAAGTTCAATATTCCCAGCGTCCAATAGAGGCTGGCTGAAAAAAGCGCTGGCTCCAATTGACTTAAATTAAAAAATGCTCATTTTCAAACATGAAATACTTAGTTAATGCATTTTTCCCACAAGTCATTCTGATTCTTCCTATCAGTGATGTAGTGGAAAAAAACAAAACAAATCAAACATAATTAAGTAGATATTAGGCTTCAAAAAGGGGAGGATGTGGTTAGCTTGATCGACAGATCTGGCCTCCAATGAGACTATACCTGAACTCTGTCTCATACAAATTGGCTGTGTCCTCAGGTTGAAGGGTCAGTCCTGCCTCCTCACTCATCCCTTCATTTCCAAATATGGTCACTTCTGGCAGTGTGGTAACTACAATTCACAGAAGCTTCTGCCTCTAGAGACTTAAATGGTCTTCAAAAACCAGAATCGAACTATCAGAAGAAAGATGTGAAGAAAGGCAGAAGATGTGTTCACGACACTAATCAACTAATTTTGTGTGGTCCAGAGGTCTTCACGGGCATCTTATTTACACACACTTGATGCCAGTTATTAATTCACCTGGAGCTTTAACATTTTTCATGAAGACTGTAAGATTTACACAGAACACAACTAAACAGCACAAGGTTCCTCAAAGTTGATGTAAATGTCTGCTATGACGTCTTACTTAAGGCTTAATCTTCCCAAAGTTTTTAGCCTTTATTGCCACAGTTAACAAAGTGCCACAGTTACTAGAAAAAAAGAGTCTGAAACAAAGACTTTGTGTTATGTGGTTTAGTGATACTGACTCAAAGGTCAGTGGAGATTAAGCGAAGAGGCGAGGAGGGGAAGAAGAGGAGAAAAGGTCTGGTTTCACATGCAGGTGGCTGTCAAGGATGTTTACCTAACGAGGCCCGTATCTTTTCTCTCTCCCAAATTAGAAAATGAACAAAAGTTCAGTTGAGTTCGCGCCGACAGACTGCGTGATATCAAGTGGCGACCCTGACTAACCAAACAGGCCCGTGTTATTATGTCTACCTCTGTCTTCATATCATATGGGATTTCACTCCTGCTTTCATTGGGCCTGAGAGAACAGCTTTGCAAGTCAAACGTGGACAAAGTGCTTTTTAAAACAGGTCCTCGGTACATTTGGCGCCGGCACCTGAATCTAAATTTAAAACCCTTCTCCAGATGTTTGAAGTTTGAATTTGAAAAAGTTAGAAATAAATATTACAGATTGAGTGGATCCGTTTCCATTTAGGTTTTCTGGAAAGACCCAAAAATAACTTTAAGACTGACGGGAACATTACGCTCTGTGCATAAACTCATATACATTTTAAAACTGTCCGTGAAGTATTTGGCTCCATCTCCACATAAATTCCAGTCTGAGTGGTTTTTGGAGTCGATGTGAGGATATGAACAGGGTTGTGGAGTTCAGGCAGGTATGTGTACATTCTGTACCCTAAAGCTTCCTCATACCTGCTCAGCGCAGCCATAAAAGAACATGATATGAACCTACTGTAGTGACATCAAACAAGCCCGAAAACCATTTAGTGGTGAAAGGCCTCCGGCTGCTCAGACTTCACATGGTAACTGCCAGAGATGTGTATCACCTCAGCTGGAGCCGCCAGGGTGCAGTTATCCTGGTCCTATTTGAATTTATGGCTCATTTTGGGAAAATATTTCACAATAAAATGACATTTAACTATCTCAGAAAACTGCTTTTAAGTCCTACCTTTGGTATTTGGTACAGGTTGTTCTAAGTTTAGGATAATTGCACATATCTCGTTGCTGGTAATGTTTTTTGGAGCGACAGGGAAAGTGCAGCCTTCCAGCAGCAGTGGATTTTACTGGCCAGCTAAATGCAGCTGCATCCTGGGAATGTCCCTGAAGCTGAAAGCCATTCTGGGAGATTCCCACAAGCCAACAAGGGCAATTCCCCGACTTATTTATCTGTACTCTGCTGAGGCTGGGTTACGGAAAAGAAAAAAAAACCTTTCTGAAGTTAAGGTCATCTTTTCATCCTTTTTGCTTTTCAATAAAACAAAGATGGTCTTTAGAAGAGTTTTGGAAAGTGTGGCTGCAGCGTTGAGTCATTTCAACAACAGTGATGTGATTACTGAGCCACATGCTGAATGCCAGTGTTTGCATAAGGAAAAATGTCAGATGTTTTTTATGAATGAATTCCAGGCTTGTAGTGCATGTGGGAGTGCACCATAAATTTACTATTGTGACTGCGCAGCACAGAAATGTTTTTATTTTGTTAAGACCGCTGCACAATCAGGTCGGATTGCAGCAGGAGTGAAGTTTTTACATATTGAGGACAGATTATATCAAAGCCTTGAATGTGCTTTGGAGAGCTGACTATAAATCCAGTTCCCATAACAAAAGTACACAGCAGCCACAAGTGAATGTAAAATAATATACTTTATTATGACCATACATTTCTCAGGATCAATACAAAGCACTTCTCTGTTTTGTTTAGCGATGCTTTTGAGGCGGCACCTTCTCTCCCAAAGGACAAAGAAAGGCAAGACACACATATTTAATATTATTAAAGATGTGTTGGGTGACAGGAAGGAGAAGGAGGTGTGAAATAACAGGATGATAAAACTCTGAAGAGGTTACATTTGATAGGTTGTGGTTTAGTCTCTGCACTGCATACCTACAGGACCAATCAAACAAACAGGACTGTACTGTAGCTTCACCATGAAGCAGCAGCATCGCACACAAATACCATGCAGGAGGGTACGGTGTGGAACAACAGAGAGAAATAACATGATGTGAATACAACCATCTTACCATCTTTTTCATTTTTAAGCCAGTTCAACCAGTTTCTAAACATTTTTCTTAAAGAAGAGGAATGCACTCCTTTAAAATAGCAGATAAAAGTGCCGGATTATAAATAACATCTTTCCACTTGTTACTAGGTGTCAGTTCATAGTTGAAATTTTAGGTTTGTACTGATATTTAAGAGCTGAATCGATTAGATTTATAGACAAATTCCACTTTTTCTTTTCTTCTTTTCCACATTTTCCAGGAAAAAAATAACAAGTCTTTTCTTTATCTTGTGATCTTTGACTGTCACCTGTATGTCAGTTTGAAATTTCACAACCATGAAAAGCTATGATCTATATTTTAGAAACGGAGTCAGTGTCTGCCTCTTAGTCCTTTGGAGAAAAGCTTGCACAATGCAGTCATCTGTCTATCGAAGGAACAGGGGGACCAACCAATGAGCATACATTACAAAATAGTCTTATTTTACACATAAATATGAAATACAAAGGCAGATGAGACAGAGCCTTGTTAATGTCAGTAAAGCTTTTGACCATGCAACGTTCAGTACCTTTAAAAAAAAAAAAAACACCAAAAATCATGAACACAGCTTAGTCCACCAGAGACACGAAACATTGTCAAATATATACACAATATAACAAAAATAACAATATCACTTTTTCTGCAAGAGCACGATTTTATCATATATTTTTACAGCTAAAGTTGTACCATTAGTCCAGCACATTAAGATGTGTACAGGTAGCTTCAAGGGAGATAAAGCGACTATCGCTACAAGTCAACACTACGAGGTCATCGGAAGTACTTAAATACGCCACTGAAATATAAGCTGTAAAAATAATATACTCCGAATACATTTATATAATTATATACATATAGGTTAAATACTGATCATTCTGAATCCCTGGATTGCTGAAAACGTCCTTTGTCGCTTTAGGCAGCTAGCTAAGTCGTACTAACTGGGTGAGCCCTCCGCTAAGTTTTTGTTGCTGCTCTGAAGATTTGTGCTTCACATTGTCTATTTCACTGTCCTGACAAAACCTGGAAGAAGCAGAAAGGTCGATGACTGGTTTATGGGGTTTGATTAAAAAGTGTAATAAAAAAAAAATCAAAAAAATCTCCAAATTATGGGGACACATGAAATACATTTTCTCTTTTTTTAGTTGCCTGTTTAACAACAAATCCATTTCAACTGTGTAGTTTTCTGTGATCTGAGTGTTATCTTGTATTTAACTCTGACAGATGTATATCTGCCTGTAAATAGGTGTCTAAACATTAGAAAATGATGCATAAAGTAAATATATATTCTTTCGTATTCATCTTTAGGAGGTTTCATAGGCGGCTGTTTCAACCTTAATTCAGAGCACAGCCAGAGTAGTTATTACTGCATGAGCTACGATGACAAACTACACTACTGCCTGCCTAATAAGTGCATTATTGTTGTACAACATTTAGTGTTTTATACCTCAATAGAAAAGCTCTCTGCTGCCTTAAAAAGGAAATCCACCCTGAGACAGAATGTACACATGTTCCTCCTACAATCTCGGTTTGTTTTACTAAAACACTTTGTTTACATGCTGCAAAACAGGCAACAGAAAATAGCAGCTCTGGAATTCAATGTTTTCATCATTTGGGGTTTAGAGATCAACCAGGATGTATATTTCTTTGTGATAAAGAGCCTCTCTGGTAGCCAAAATGGTTTGACTCCATAATGTGCCAAATCTAGCAAGCCAGGAAAAGTAGCTGCAAAATGGGCCATTTCCAAAATGTTCTCAGATCCAAAACTTCGCCAAATTTGGCGACAATTACTGAGCCAGAGCGGGTTCACTTTTGGTGAGCCACTGCAGGAACACAGTCGGGTGTGCCAGTGCTCATTTATCTAAATTCAGCAGGCTACTTTGTGCTTTTTTCAGGAATATAATCACCTAATTATTCTCCTTGTTGGAACCATTTTCCTCTATAGAGATGGAAATGTCAAAAATCCAAATGCCTGGGCTACTCTGAAAGCACTGAGGTCTTTTTATTTTATTTTGCAAACTGCTGTGTAAGCCACTCAGTAGAGTCATTAGACGTAATCCACATTTTCTTACTGGTTGCAACGCTGTATCAAGCTCACAGGAGGTGATGCATTGTATTTCAGGGTGGATTCTCCTCTTGACGTCCCACCTTCACACAATTAAGGCACCTTTTAAACCCCTGAGGGGTCAATGGGTTCTTCTAATAAGAAGAGAAGCAACAATAACAACATGGAACACAGAACCGGACTGAAACAAACCAACGACGACGACAACATAAAAGAAAAATAAAAACATTACGGAATGTCTATGGGTAAGGTAAAACTGCCAGAAGTGCCCTGTTACATTTCTTCTCATATCATACTTTAGTATTTTTTTTACAGCAGCACTGCACGCCACGCTGCAGGATCTCCATGGAAACCTCGTGGCTGTATCCTGAAGCACCTTGGTTGTTGAAGAAGGTTTGCAGCAAACCTCATCAGGCTTCATGACTGTGGGAGGAGTCAGTACCCGACGTTGAGCTTGTTCTTGTTGAGCTCCCTCTCCAGGTTTCCTATCAGAGTGTCGATGCTCTCCTGCAGGTCTCTCAGGTTCACCCTGTTGCTCAGCACGGGGCTGATGTCCTGGATCTTCATGTAGGCCTGGTAGGTGTGCTCTTTGGGCAGCCGAGGTGGCAGGATGTGGTTACACACCCTCTCCTCCTCCTCCTCCTCTTCCTCCTCCTCCTCCTCCACCTCCTCCTCCACTCCTTCCTCCTCTAA
>OOFC01047885.1:11755-36310 GCA_900323345.1 Pseudochromis fuscus
GTACCGGGTCAGTCTGTGGGTTGGACTGCCGAGGGGCCCAGGGTGGTTCCGCTCTGACGGTAGGAGGAAACTCCTTCAGGAAATACCAAACTGCCAGACACACACACACACACTCACACACACACACACACACACACAATCCACCATCTCTCTTTCTTTTTCTAGTACAAGCAGACTAAAGCTTCTGTACAAACTAGCAGGAGTTTTTCTCTGTTTCAGCACCGTCACACTGAGACAAAAAGAAGAGATTACACACACACACAGACACACAGACACACACACACACACACAGTTGTTCGGGGTAGTCTAATATCCTCAGGTATGTCAGTTAAACCCGTGGCGTTACACAACCCAGAGTATGGCTGACGGCCAGGATATTTTATGGCATCAATTACAGCTAACTTTAACGAGTCAGCTCAATTAAAGCATAAATCACTGCAGACCCGAGTGTCTGCCCTTCAGAGTCCAACCTCTCCACTCACACTAGTAAAAGATGAAGAGTTGTTTCCTACTAGAAGAGTGAGAAAATTAGAAATATTAGTATCCAAGAAAACTTTGTACAAATGAATACAAGCCCATTCAGATTTCCTCCTGGTAATAATAGTAATAACAGAAAGCATGATTTCAAAGGATTATAGACATTTTTGCAGGGTTGGGGAAGATGGAAATACAAAAGGTGCCTCCAAACAAAATAAATCATCCCCTCCTCCCCTGTTACTATTCAAATCTTTATAGGTTAGTGATGACGCCACTACTCCAGGCTGCTTTGCATTGCTGTTTGATCACTGATATCAGTGACGCTCTGCTCTTGCTTGGAACGAGTGTCCTCTGCAGATAAGTTCCTCTTTCATTTGAATATTTTCTTGAAATTTTATTGGGTTAAAACTATAAAAGGTCAAAAATCCACAACATAAACTCTTTATGCTCTTTGATGCTATATTGAGCTGGAGTGATTTGCATCATGTTATTGTCCAGATTTGATGTCTGTCACAGATTTGAACATATAACTCAGGTTTGATAATAGAAGCTGCTCATGCTGAAATGTGTCATAGGCTAGGTGAACATTATTGTGGAAGTCCAGTACTATGCTAAATGATGCCAACACCGACATTTTAATAGCTAAAAAGGGGCAGTCCAGAAATGTAACACATGAAATTGAGTCAACATGTATTGAGTGGCACTCCATGAGTGTGTAGTTTGACCCATATTGGAGCTTTAGGGCTGGCTGTAGCTCAGGTGGTAGAGTGGGTCATCTAGGAATTACATGATTGGGTGTTTGATCCACTTCCACATGTCAAAGTGTCCTTGAGCCTGATACCTAACCCTAAGTTTCTCTTGATGGTATGAGAGTGTGTGTGAATGGGTGAATAAGAGGCAACACCCCCACACCCTACAAAACTAACCTTGTAAAAGCGCTACTGTGAAAAAGCACGACATAAAATGTATTTCATATACTTTTAATATCTGCGTCTCAACCTCTGCTGCTTTGATTCTGACAATCCTTTTAAAAACCTGCCTCTTCAAAAAACACAGTTTTATGGAAATAAACACAAATTCATTTCACCTTACCTTACTGCACAGTGAATAATCAAGCTCCTATGTATGTACTAAAACTGATTTTTTTCTTAACCAAGAGAGAAAAGATACTTCTTCAAATAAAAACTGATCATCAATTATCAGTCAGAGCTCTAAGAATGGCACGAGAGCATGGCTGAAGCCCAAATACAGGCCATGGAGAAAAACATACTATGTCATATAAGTAGATTTTTTCTGGTATTTTCTTAAAATAGAAACATGAAATTTTCTACTACTTTTTTGGCAGCTCACTGTTTGTTGTGACTTGGTTTTTATATGCAAAGTTTATAATGACAGAATATTTGGCAAATTTGTAGATATGAGGATAGTTTTTTGCAGATCCTACATTGCATAACATGAGACATGCTGTGATTCATACTGCTGTGTTGTAACATATTTCAACGTTCTGGTTGTTTGAACTATGTCTTCATGTGTGTGCTCACTTTTGTGTGTTTTCTAAGCTGCAGTGCTGTGGCTGACCACAGGAAGTTCTAATCAGCAGTGCTGCATGGCTGCTACCTTCCCTTTCCCCCTGTGACCTGCTCCCCTCCCTCCTGCCCTCCACAATAGAGATACCAGGATCACATTACTGACTTTCAGGGTTAAGGGTCAATCCCATTTTTCAGCTCTCTCTGTCCCTTTTTCCCCATACAGATTCTTTCCCAGGGGTTACAGGCTCCTGTCACCTAAATTCACATCAGTTCACGCGTGGCGAGGGAGTGGTATCCATCGGAAACCCTCCATCTCCTCTCCCACACACACTCCCCCCTTTTCCTCACCCACACACCCGTTTTAGTGTCCCCTTGACAGACAGTTGTGTGATCTCAGGGAGCACTCACACAAAGACCTGGACATGGTTAAAAACATGTTAAAAACACGGCTGGCCTCTTTGTGTCACTGTGTCGGTTAAAGTCTGTATTTTTGTGCTGCAGAGGATCGAATGACTGGGAGGTAACGCTGAGCCCGTGATGACCTCCTGCAAGGAAAACCAACCACTCTGCAACAATATTCAAAAAATAGAAGGAGCTATTTCAGGCACCTACAGCTCCAGAAGCAGAAGTTTATTTTCTTCATAAAAAAAACCCAAAACAGCCTTGTTCTGGGAAATTACCTGAGATCCCCAGAAGATTTTTGATAGGTTTTTTTTTTCCTACACATTGGTTGTGTGAAACAGAAATAAAGTATGAAGCTAGAAGTACAGAATTTTGGTAATGTTATTACAATATTTTCTTGAAGGTTACTTGGCGCACTGCAGGTAAATTAGGTTGACTTCCCTTTTTTTTCATTAACTACATGTTTGTTATCACTGTCACCTAAAAGTACCTGGGACTTGGACCTATCTATCTGAAGGTCAAAGAACACTCCCCGAAGAGCACAGAGAATACATCCATCCATCAATCCATCTTTTCAACAACTGGTCCAACCAGATCTGGCTGGTAATAGGGGGAGCAGGGAGGCCCATACATCCTTCCCCTCAGCTACTTCCTTCAGCTCGTCCTGGAGGATCCCCACCTGCTCTCAGGCCAACTGCAAGATATAAATCCTCCAGTGGGTCCTGGGCCAACCTTGGGGTCTATATCTATTTGACCGTGCCTGGTAAACCTATAATGGGAGGTGATCACGGGGCATCATGATCAGATGCCTGAACCACCTCAACTTAACTCCCCTCACTGCAGAGCTGCAGCGACTTTACTCTGAGCTCCTCCCTGACAGCTGAACTCCTCACCCTCCACGTAGAGGGAGCCCTGTAACCCAGCAAAGAAGTAACCCAGTCACTTGCATCTGCAGTCTTATTCTTTTGGTCCTTACCCAAAGTTTATGGACAGAGGAGAGGGTTGGGATATAGACCAACAGGTAAACAGTGAGCCTTACCTTAAGACTCTTTCATCACTACAGTCCATATAGTGACAACATTACTGCTGTGTGTCTGTTGACCATCATATGACCTCTTCCCCTCACCCCTCAACTCATTTGTGAACAAGACCCTGAGATACTTGAAGCCCTTCACACAGAGTAGATTCTCACATTGACACAAAAGTTGAATCAGTGATAAAGGGTACATGGGTAGACCTTACATCTTAATAAGTGGAAAAGGGCTAAATGTTAGATGGATGTGATCCAGGCTGCCAAAGAGAGATGTTATAAAATATCTGTTTGACAAAACATCAAAGGTCTTATGTAATTCAAATCAACAACCACTTCCAAAAAAATCTTTGGTGACAAACATTTTGCCTGCATGTTTCTATGTTAAAAACTCTGAGGGTCTCAGAAAAAAAACAACTGCAATGTGAATGAACAGAGGGAAAAAAAATACTTCTGCAACAAGCTGCTCCTTCCACTTAATGATTCTGTACATGTGGCTGATCGCAAGAAAACAAGAGTCAAACAAGCCACTTAGTATGATATACACAGGGCTGACAGCAGAGCAGTCCTGTAAATCATAGCTTCTATAAGAAAGAAAACCGCATCCCAAACCGAACATGTGCCTGTTGGTGAACTGTGTACGAGTGCGCTCTCTCCAAACACAAATCTGCTTTTGATCATGTTGTGGCTTCTCAAGTACGTAATCCCTTTTAATTACAGTTTGTCTCTCAATCAGACGTAGAAGCGAGAGCTTAATGTCACTGAGAGTGACAGGTGCTCATTTTCTTAAACGCTTTCACACAAACACACAAAATCCCCACATGTCTGGATGCTTATATACTTAAAATTGGACTCTGTGGGTTTGTGAGTTTCAGAACTATTTCAGTGACTGAATGAACTGAAGTGAATACAGAAGGATGGAATGAGAATGAGTTTATGAAGTTGGTGTAAGTGATCAAAGAGGAAGTAAAAACCTGGTGGGTCATGATCAGATAACATCAGATAAGCAGAAATATGGAAATGTGAGTACAGAGATGACGAACATGTGGCCCAGCAGCAGAGGGAAACTGTTGTCAGGATGGTGACTGGTTCCATTTTAACACGTCTCTGGTTCAGAGGATAAATGAAACTATTAATAACAGACAATTAATAACTTTGTCTTCAGATTTACCATTACCACTGAAGATTTTAACAAACAATCAACACACTGTTGCAAAGAATTTTGATAAAATGTTGTTGAAAAAGTTTTTGTAACTGCTTGACTGAGTTAGGCAAACCATAGCAATAAAAGTTCAGTTTTCTATGCGCTGAAAGTAACGATCATGTTGAAAGATTCAAACATACAGGTGACTCTTATCCAGTCAAGTTAACACTAGGAACTGTTGAAGTTGATCTGAAATTATTCAGAGAGTAAAAAAGGTATTTTAAGTTTAATCAATGATCTTACTTTTCAGTGTTATTTCGAATTTTAAATCCCAGGATACACATCAACAACAATCAGCTGTGTCAACTAAAGACATCCACAACAGCAGCAAACACCTCTGGACTATTAACATCTTCATTTAATGTATTTTATGCATCTTTGTGACCACCATCACTACAGTTGAATATTATTCAATTGACACCTTAAATGAGATGTCTATTAATGCTCACTTTATCTAAAACTGTATACATCGTAACATATCTACATTGACAGTATTCTCAGGTATTATGCAGAACACTTAAGGGCTACTAAACTAAAGCAAGGATATGCAATTGTCCAACACATGGCTGGACTGTGCTGACTAGTTTATAAAAACTACTAATGTCAATGAAAAACTCAGACACTCACAATGAGAGAGTCAATAATAAGAGACTGGACTAAGCCTTAAATCATTAAAACTCATATTTAAATATTTAACTATCTATGGAAACTGGCTGACAAGTTGTAATGGCCACTGACAACTTTCAACTCGGAGCGAAAACGTGCAGCCACTTCTTCAACCTTGTCTTTTATCGTTCTCTATCATTTTCCATCCAGAGCAGCAGAGAACCTGGCTGTCAGCGATCTTTCCAGACACTGAATGGCTTTACTGTGAACCATCCTGGAAAAGAACACCCAATTCCTCCCTAATATACGGAAACCTTTTAAAATAATGCTAATATTTCATGCTTCCTTTGTGTAAAAGTACTGTGGGCCCCCGCCAAACATCCAAACTCCACGCTGATAGCCCGTTTCGTGTGTCAAGTGCCATAAATCCAGCCGGCGGAGCTTGACAAAGCTTGTTCGATGGATAAATCACGCTGCTCATAAAAGCCATTTGCTCCTTTATGTCTGTCTGGTGTTCAAACATTCACCTCGATCCATCAATGAGGCAAACTGCTGTCAAAACACTAAAGCCTCTCCTTACCTCGCATTTCCCCTTATCGCTGGCTTCTGCTAAGAGGAATCTGAGGAATCCTAGAGCTCAGTGTGTTTGCCAACACCCAATATGACAAGGCTTAACACAGACACATGCTGCTCTTAAAACACACACTAATTTCTGGCACATAAATTGCACAAATTGATCACAGATGCTGGTGTTAACTGCTGTTGCGGAGAAACAAGTGTGGAGTAAAACTCAATAATTGACAATGATGTGTGAATCTGAGCGCTGGGATGATGTTTTGCATGATAATAAAGTCATAAACTGGCTCTCAGCCGACTGCCACCTCTTCTTGTTTTAAGACCTATAGTACAGTATAGGAACTCCACCCAGTGAAATGGCCCGAGGCTGCTGCCTCAGCACTTCTCCGTCCAAATGGCTGTGGTTCAGCTAGAGGTCTCGCTGCCTCGGTCCCGAGATGAAGCACCTCAGAGAGCCAGCGGTCCTAACTGGCCCCCCTGGCTTCCACCGCCGGCCTCTGACTGACACCGCTGCACTGCCAGAGACGTAAAGCAGGATAATAATAGCTGCTCATTCCTCGCAGACAGGGCCAGATTGTCCCAAACCATATTTAACTGAATGATAACTGACAAATGAAGGTGAATACCTCAGTGTACGGCCTGTGCAGTGAAATCAGATCTATGAATCCAGTTCAACATATTTAGCAGCTCATTATCTTGGCAGGTCAGTGAGTCTGACTGATGGAGTTTGTGACAGCCTCGTAACTAAAGCAAAAAGAGTCCCTTAAAAGGAAAAACTTCTGTTTTATTCATTATAGTGGTGTTACTTTTGTGGTTTTGTTCGAGTCATTATAATACTGTTCTCTATGGCGTCATTGCGAGATTTTTTTCAGGCTTTAAAATGAAGAGGTTAGGGCATCATCAAACTGCTGGTGTAAAAGGGAAAATGATGGTCAACTGAACCTGGACTGTCTACTTGATGTACATAGTATCGACCCACAAGCGATCAGGCAAGTGTACATAAAAAAACAAGAAATCCAGGAGTAAAAGTTGAAGCAGTTCTGCAAACAATGGACATTTACAATGAACAGTTTGGGAAACTAGTTGAATTTTCTTTTTTATGGTAAAAACTGGTTCTACATAGCAGGACTTCTTGGAAACAATGCCTGAACACTCATATGATGAGTCTGTGGTCTCTCTGGCTGCACCAGTTTACCAAATTTGATCTCCACAGTTTAAACTGATGGTCCTAAAAAAATGTTTACAACCAAACCATCTGTTAAGGAAGCAGTTCATGTTCTATTGTTGTTTAATAGTTTAACAGCCAAGAGTACAAAGAAATAAGAGTGGATAAAGTTCAGAGTGGAGCTCCAAATCTATTGATTTTAGAGATGTCAGAGGTTTGAATTTGTTTTTCAGATTATTCTCTATATGTGAAAATATCAAGAAAATCACAAAAACAGAAAAATACAATAGAATAAAATTAGATGAATGTCCATATTATTTCTATTAAAAAAAAACAAACAAAACCCCAAAGTTTTTTGTTTGTTTTTTCCTTAAAGATGAAAGTGATAATATTGATTTAATACCGTGCTGAGTGATTTGAACAATTTTTTGCTGCTGTTGTGTGGACCAATGGTGCCTTAAATGACAACGTAAAAGTTAAGTCAAGGATTCTTCTCAACTTATCATTTAAAACACCAACTAAAGGAAACAGAGTTTTTAATTGTAGACCATTATCTAGCAGCGCTGCTGTGTCATTTCTTACTTGAAGCAACCTGGTTAAATTACTAGAATACTTAAAAGAAATTACAGCCACAAGAATGAAAATAAGACATGGATTTTCCTTGAAAAATTAAACAATAAACAGCTGATGGGTTCAGGAGCCTCTTGGTAGCTTTAAAAAAAACTTCTCAACTGGACACCTAAATAAAATTCCAACTAAATACTGGGAAAGTGAAATAGCTGCCATATTTCAGGCTTCATTAAGTAGCAGATATTACGCAACAAAACAGGCCAACTGTTAAAATCTTCTGTGGGGCAGAGGGACAGTGTGTGAGTTACTGCCTGCCAGGAGTCATTACTGTTGCACACATGTACATGGGGCCGGACCTGTTTTCCTCATTGTTAGGATAAAGACTGTCCTTCATGTGTTGGCTCTGACACTGTGGTTTCTTACTGTGTACCAGTAGGATCAGAAGGTAAAGGCAGAAATTGGTGTGGAGTTAAGAAAAGGAGCATCACCCGACAGCAGCTCCAGCAGAGCTTGTCTCATTTTCTCCTCAAATCAGAGGAACTGCAATACTCATTGTGTGTGCTGGAGACAGCACTACAAGGACCCTGGGAGTGGATTTATGAGGTCTGGACTGCCTGCATGGAGTGAAATGAAACCCAAAACCAGCTCTGCTTCTTCAACAAGTCCTAGAACCCAGTACCTTGTGTCTACAGCTACAGACGCCATGACTGATTCTGAAGGTCTGTGTGTTTCAGCCAAAGACCTGGTCACATGGTTAGACAGTCGATCTCCTCCTTCACCACCTTGTTTGAACTCACAATCTTTGACATCTTTTAGGTGAACAAAGAGTCCAAAACTATACTTCCCTTTGAAGAAATGTCTTCTGTTGTCTCCATTTCAACATCTATGGGATCTCTAGGACGCTATATCTCTCTACATATTTGTAGGTTATAACTACTTATCTTCACATCATTACACAAAAGTATCAATAACACCATAGTTTTTATTAATAACTCTATACTTACCCCAGCACTAAACGTTATGGTTAACTTTTTCTTTTAAGCTATATCTGTACATAGTAGTTAAATGTTTATCTTTTCTTCCTTAACCAGTTATACTTATTTTTCATCTACAACTGTTTGTGTTTGGAGTGTGTTGTATCTTGGTCAATAAAGCTGATCCTGATTCTGATACTTTCCAGCCCACCAGTTATAAAAAACCTTTTTTTCCCCAGTGGTGCTTTAAGGTCCCTGGTAGCTCATTTTTCATGGGTAGACAATGATGTTGGCGAGACTCTTATCTAAAGTAAACATGTATGAAATGCTAAAGTAATTCTGGCTTGTGACTGAATCAAAACTGACACATTCAAAGGTCTGCATGGTGTCTCTGACTTTGAAGTACAAGTAAGGCATATAGTTAAAAGCTAAATGCCATATTTAAATAAAATAAAAACTGGATGTAAATTAAAAATGTAAATCTCTAATAAATGCCAAAATTTAGGCTACACAAACACAAGAATGAGTAAATTAACTATAAACCGTGGCTGCAAACATTCCCAAGTTAAGAAATGAATGGGTTTGTCCACTGAAATGAGAGCAGTAGGCTTTTATTTTGAAACATATTTTTTGAAATGGCTCATATTTTAGGGCAATGTAGTGACACATGTTTTCATCTTTCATTCCAAATCCCTTTTGAAGCTGTGAATGAAATTTGTACTAAATAATTCAACTAATTAAACTTAACAAGCAGAGAAAAGTAGAAACAAAGTTACTCCACCCACTGTGATCAGAAACATTAATGCGTGCTCTTTCTGTTTCTAATGCTTCATTCTTTAAGCCCCATTGAACATCTTGCATGTACCGTATTTTCCAGACTATTCAGCATACCTGTCTATAAGCCGCTATTGAATTTATTCCAACAGTTTCATGTGGTCCACTCTGACCGGGTCTGATGTGATGAGGCTAAATGTATCGGTGGCACGGAGCTTGCTAGCTTGTAAAAAACCAACAAGCTTCGTGCCGCCGATACATGAGCCACACCGGTGTTTAAGCTGCAGGGTTCAAAGCGTCGGAAAAAAGTAGCGGCTTATAGTCCGGAAAATACGGTAACTTATTATGTTATTTAACCAAGACAATACAACATCTACATAAAATATTAAAAATGAGGGTTTGTTTCTCTGGAGTTACATAAAGTGTTCCTGATATCTACATCATCCAGCTTTAAACTCTTAAACCATAATTTCTCCCTTTGAATTTCCTTCTTAAGCAGCCTTGAAGTTAAAAGAAAAAAGTTTTTCCCACTTCGTATGACAAAATCACAGATATATTATGTCTGTGCTTGTTGTTCCACCACCTCATTGAAACTATATGATGCCTACACTCAGTGAGGTATTAAAACCACTGTGTTTTACATGGCTGCAACATAACATCAGATGGACATTTTCAAGCTGATTTTCATATGCATACACATTTTCCCACAGTTTAATTTGACATGTTTTATATCACTGGAAGGACCTCGACTCGGCAAAAATATAAAGTTCTGTGGGTTTAAACAACATCAGGCTGGATAACTTGTCCATAACAATGATCTCGGCTGAAAAAGGTTAAAAGAAAGGAAATGGGTTTGGGGAAAAGACACAGCACTGCATTTATTGGCAGGTTTTACAATTAGATTTTCTTGGTACTGTGGCTAAATCAATGTAAAGCGCATCTATTATTATGGTTTAAAAGCAGAACCTTGTCAACTGTCTGACCATCATCTATCCATCCATCCATCCATCTCCAATTGAGTCGCAAGGCTGACATTCACCAACACAACACAAAAAACAATGTACTCAAGATGAATATGCAAAACAGACAGCAAGTCTTCCTGTAGGATTACATGTCACGAGTCAGTTCCACAGACTTAAGTGTGACTGGAGCAACCACAGTTTCTCTATGACAGTTTTTAATGTAAAAAACTAAATTTCCAGTCTGTAAATCTCATGCAAAAAACATATTGACCTGCAAGACTTTTACTGGTTGCACAAGCCTGTAAGTCCCCTAGAAATGAACTACTTTAACTCATCAGTGCCTCAGAGCAGAATATGTTTCAGGATTGATGCACACATGCATAATTGAAAGAAAAGAAACCAAATAGCAAGGTTTCCTCTGGTGGAGATAGTAGTAAGTGATGACTGCAGACTGTCTACTATGCTGCTTAGCATGTTTATGATACTATTTTTGGCGTGCATTTTTCTGTTTAGGGTGTGTGCACTGAAATAGTGGCTGTCGCACAGGTAACACACAGTCATTGCAGCTGTCGTGCATGTCGTTTGTTACATTTTATCACAACTTCAGGACCCTGCACTCTGCACTAACCAAGGTTTTAAATAACCTAGTGCATCAAACTAGTTTTCTAGCTCTGAATTAGGTACTGCATGCATTCCCACAAGTGAGTAAGGTTTCAGTTGTGTCTGTGAGCGTAGTGAAAGACTCTGTTGAAACTAATGACATCACCAACCAACGTCCTGAAGGCAGGTCACAACATTTCATCACAAAGTCAAGAGGAATGCATTCAAAGATCAACATTGATACCAAACTATATCAGAAGTGGAATGGTCCTTTAAGCTCAAGAAAGCTTGACAATGACGAACATTATTTACTAACGACATCAGTCAGGTGTGTCTCTGACTACCTCAACAGGTGGGTTGACTCCCTTGCCAACAGTTATAAAAGAGTAACCACAACACCCAGCGTCTTTATTCCTGACAATCACTGGAACCATTGTCTGAGCTACGCATCTACTCAGTGTCGACGACACTGGTGATGTATGAGAAAATGCAACCAAGCGCAGAGCTGAAGAAATTCATGACGCACATTTCACTGCTGGAATGACAGCCATCTGAAGCAAGAAGGAAGTTTACAGTCGAGCCTTCCACACTTGCACTTGCGGACGTGCAGTTGACAGAAACCGAGGTGTGGTATGTTGTCAACAGGGCTATTTTTAGGGGTTGATGTGGGAGCTTTTGATTCTTACCTGCAGTCTGGATTAAAAAAACAAAACAAAAAACTGGCAGAGCAACTACTCTGTCAAAATCCCACAGGTATGAAAGCAACACATGTATTAAAGCATACCAGCAAGAACGCTTTCATTTTTCCATTTGGTGTTAACTGGAAGTTCCATGTTGCTGTTACACGAAATGAGGAAATGTCATATTTTGTTTTTGTGGCCTACATTGAAGCACATTAACGATTTACGATTAGGTATGACAAAAAAACTTTATTAAATCTTCACATTGGAGAAGCTTGAATATTTGGTGCATCCCAGACGTACTTTGTGGCCCCCCCAGACAAATAAACACAGCCACCAACATCAAAGAATTGTGAACCTGAAACGTCCAGTTGCATCAAAAAATCTCACAGATATGAATACAACTCACACTTTACCAAATTTTATTAGTAGTGTTTTGTCAATGCTCTTAGTTTGTTCATCAACCCTGTATTTATTGTTAATAACTGATTTTTTTTCTTTGTGTTGCATTGAACTAGCACTGCCCTCCTCTTAATGATCCTCCTCTTGTGATTCTGTTGTTGCACTGTGCTGCTAGTAAACAATGAAAATTGCATCACTAACTCACCAGAATGTGAACTGATGCAGCGGCAGGATACTCCACAGAATCACAGAAAAGATAAGAGCAGGATTTATTTGATCTCTTTGCATGGACAAACAGATAAAACCTAAACCTGTGGTAACAAACTGTGCATGTTTATGTGTCTGTTTACACATATGCAGCACACACTCGACACCCTGTTACACAGGCCTGTGCAGCAGCGGTGGTATGCAGCACTCCTGCGTTTCACTCTTGTTTGTGCTGCACAAGAATAAACTTGTCTGCTTAAAACAAAAAGATGATCAGTCATGTATTGACAGCACATGACTGCACAGCAGGGAATGCTGGTACGTGACTCTAACAAAGCCTAATTTACATTTGTAGCTCTTGATACATGGGAACCTCTCATAGTGATTCCTTCCAGTCAGTCAAAACATACCACAGAGATGAATGGTCTCCCACACATACCACTGTGAACTGCCATAACGTCAACGTCATGATGATGATGATGATGATGATAGAGCAATGATTCTGTTATGATTAGCAGCTTCATTGACAGGCAGAATATTAAACAAAACAATTTTGAGTCATTTATCAAGACAAATTGACATACATGCATTGATTCCAACTTTTTATAGTGTGAAATTTATCAATTTTCTCTGGAAAGTTGTTCAACTTTCTAATCATTCCTTTGGAATATTGGCTGGATGTCACTCTGGATCACGGGTACTTACTGATTTAATTTTTTTAAACTCAAAAATGATCTGATAATTAAAAAAAACATTAATGAATTAAATAATTAATGAATAAAAAACTTCACCTTGGAATTGAAGGCGAGGTGCCGCTGGCGAGCGCACCCTGCACCTGCCAAGAGACTAATAGCTCTTAGATGGAAATCTCTCTGGTCTGTCAATATACAAAGATAACTTCTAGATCTTATCGATACAAACTGCAACGAACACCGAGGAGCTACTATGCACAAAATGATTCCACGCTGGAAACTTTTTAACCACAAAAGCATACTTCAAATACACACCTCAAAACTGACATTTTCCCCATCAATTTACACTACACATAATCCATGATGACATTTATAAAAATTTGCTTCTAGAGTCAGTACTAACATTCAGAGTACTTAAGACAACACAAAAACTTTGTTTACTTTCATGCATCCCATGTGAGCTTGACTTGATTTTTTAAATTTCATTTAAATTTAAAAAGTTGTACACCTGTTAACTAAAATTCTAATATTGTCAATGTTTTAACTAATAAAGTGAACACATCATCCTAAGTTGAACACAAAAAGGATTTTGCTATAAAATGAAACAGGCAGAATTTTCTGTATTTTTATTTTCTAGTAAATATAATTTAAATTTAATTAGTTGTATCTAAATAGTATTCTGTGCAGTAAAAACACAGCATAATATGTGTCAGGTGAATAGAAAACTTTTTGTTTCTGTGCTAAATGAAACAAAAAGTTTTGAGTTTCCAATAAACATTGTAGCTGATGGAAGTTGGGATTTTTAGTGGAGAATTTACATTGTGCACCAGGACATGAAGTCCAAGGAGCTCTATGTGACTCTGCAACACTACAGTGATGAAGCTCTCATCAAGGGAAGGGTATCAAATCTTTTCTAAAGCTTTGAGTGTTACCAGGAGCACAGTGGGGCCAATAATTGTGAAATTAAATGAGTTTAAAAACTGAGTAGTCCACCTAAACTGAGTCACCAAGTAAGGACCATCGCCAGAGAGGTGACCAAGAACTCAGGGGTCACTGTGACAGAGCTGCAGAGGTCCTCTACACAGACTTCAGGACTTACAGGAAGAGTATTTTCTCTGCAGCCGGGATGGTGTTTTTGATGAAGATTCCTGGAGGAGTTTGTCAGACTGCATTTAAAGGACTGTGGGAACACAATGAAAAAGATCCTCCAAACACTATGTCTGGAGAATATCAGGTATTACTCACCACCTGGCTAATACTCTGCCTGCACTGAAAACATGGTGGTGACAATGTCGTGCTGTGGGTTTTTTTCTCAGCAGCAGGAACATTGGTCAGAACTGAGGGAAGGATGAATGCAGCCAAATATAGAGGGATCCTTAAATAAAAAAGTGCCAGTGACCTGAGACCGGGACAATGGTTGACCTTTCAGCACCACAATGACCCAAAGTTTTCAGCCAAACCCTCACTGCAGTGGCTTTGGAACAAATCTCTGACTGTCCTTAAGTGGCCCATGTAGCCAAAGTCCAAACTTCAACCCCATATAACATATGATTCTGTATAGAAACCGGAAAATGGCAGCTCTCAGATACTTTCCATCTAGTCTCACAAAGCCAGTGGGACTTATGCAACGATACCTCAAAGATGTAACTTGCCTTTTGTTGTTCCACAGAGAAGTGAAATAAGGGTACAAATAATTGTATAGAGAGTTTTAATACATTTGAAACGTTTAGATGTTTTCATTTTGTTATTATTTAATTAAGTGTAGATTGCTGTTTGCTTTTTCCATTATTTTTATTCATCAAAAATATACCTGAATCTAATTTTATACATTTGACCCGGGTTAGCATACAATCAAATGAGGAACACTATTTGACTAAATTACAAAAAGAAATTGTGACATGAAAAAACTTTTAACTATAAAACCTATTTTTTTCCCCACATGAAAATACATTCATAAATTTGAATATTATATTATATATTTAAAATATTTCATTGATAATGCTCATGTTACTGGTACATTACTGGCAAATTTGAATGAAATATTGAGGATATTTTCCAATAATTTGATACAATTACTGATAATTAAGTGTAAAATGAAGCACTGGTTAGTCCTGTGATAGGGTGGTGACGTGTCCAGGGTGTACCCCGCCTCTCGCCCACTACCCGCTGGGACATGCTCCAGCAGACGCCCTGGATCCAGTTGGATAAGGGGGTACAGGAAATGACTGAATAAATGAATGAAGAACTGGTTGTGTAATTTGTTTATTAATTGATGGATATCTTATGTCATTTTTCTCCAAGAACCAGTAAATGAGTTTGTATTAGTGTCATGAATTTGTTTAAATATTTTTCTACATGTGAATTTCCTAAATTTAACACTAAAAACGATGAGTTTTTCTTTAGCGTGTACACTTGTGATTAATGAAGTTGTAGCCTAAGTCATATATGTTTTTTTTTTTTACAACTCAAAAAAATAAAAGCAGTGGAAATATGTTTTTATATATATTCTGGTCTCATAAGCAGAGTGTGTAGGTGAACCAAGGGCAGGTGTGTGTATCTGCTTTTTGTCTCACTCCCAAAGGTGTATCATCTGACCAGGAGGGACCTTCTTGTGCTGTTGACCAGTTCTTGTTGCATCACTGGTACTTGGACAGAGACGTACGTGCACAAGGGCGTGCTGAAAAAATTACAGTGGGGGAGTTGTTGCACACACCGACAGGATGGAGAGACATAAAGACAGATTGAGAGACAACTTCCCATTCATCACCGCTCCTCCTCCTCCTCCGTATGAGAGGTTGGACAGAAACCACAGAGTCGTCACTCAACTCAGCAGTTTATACCCTTCAGCGACACATGAACTTGGAAGAATGACAGCAGGGCTGCATCAGCACGGACATGCACAAGCGTCTACACGCACGCAGACACACAACACCTCAGTGACATGCACACACTCAGTTCAGCACAGACAAACAGTCATCATGGTCCAAAACTGAGTTTACATCAATCATCAGTCCTTCCAGTCCCGACTGCAACAAACGTGGATCTACGATGAGTATTTGAAGTTTAAATCATGAGAGGTACATTTACATTACTAGTACTAGTACATTTTAAAAAGACGACATTTGTTATTGATGATGATGTTTGATTACTTACACTCACAATCAAACTACTACATTTTATATATTCTGTTAGTTGAAGGTAAAGCAGTGTGATGTTCAAAAAGTAAGAGTTAGTTGAAGTCCCTCTCCGATCACCCATGCCACATAGCTGCATGCTGTTTTTAATGCGTTGTTTTTAATGTACTACTGAACAGCTGCAGGTACAAAAAGAAACATTTCTAATTAGAAAATAAATCAATCATAAATCCCAAAGTCAAACACCCCTAGGAAATCCCAAGATGTAAACTACAGTATACAGATATGTAACTGAAATCAAATGTGACTTCTGAATCTTTTTATTAATCAGGCAGGAGTCAACAGTTCCAGCTGGCTGTGAATCACCAGTAATGGACAAAACATGATTTGAATCAATGAAATCAATTCAATACCATCACAGGTTGAAACTATAGAAGCAAAACAAGTGTTAAGGAGAGAGAGGAGAGTTATGGAAGAGTTTTAAGGTAAAATCTGGCTTTTTAATATCACTCAGGGACCTCTAACGTTGTACGATCTTTCACATAAATATATACAATGTGGTAAAGTTTAAGATGCAATAAAGACAGTGCAGAGAGGCTTTGTGGCAGATATAGTGACAGCATTAGGAAGTGATAGTTAATATATTATCACTATTGAACAAAAAAAATCAGGATCTTTGTTTTTATCATTCACTTTAAATTTGTTAAATTCCAACAATGCCACTAAACCTCGTGTTGTAGTCTACTGTTTTTTTTTGATTGGACATTTTGAGAATGTTTTCTGGGTGACATCCATTTCTGTTGTCTCTTACATGCCAAGGACATTCTGTACTCAACTTCCCGTTGCAAAAATACAACCTGAGGATTTCCATTTGAAGGACGCAAAACAGACACACCCACCTGCAAGCACAAGATCATCCATTACAGTACTATTTCACATACCTATTTTCCTCTACCTGTTCCTCTTCGAGTCCTTTTGCTTTGAAAATCTTTGTAATGCTTTAAACAAATTCGATGGATTAAATAAAGTAGGATCTCGCACACAGACACTGATCATTTCCATCCTACAAAGAAGGCTAAAGTTAACCAGGAGACACCATCGGATCACACAGGAAAATGTCCACGCCGCCTTGATACTGAACATCACCTGGCAACCAAAAGTGATCATAACCATTAGAGAATAATACACAGAGACACACCTTTGTAAAGCTCAGGCAGAGGCTGCTTCACCTGAGCCAAACCTCAGCGCTGGCAGAAACCCACTGACACAGTGTGACTGACAGATCTGCAAAGCTATGACAGTTGGAGCAGCTTGAAACCCACCTGTAGCTGTGTCGACAAAAAGCTTTTACTGCTATTGACATGTGACTATGTGTATTGAAAACAAGTAATTTTACAATGTTTTTTGTGTATTTTCCAGATTTTTTTTACTTTTTTTAAATACACAAAAATATGAAAAAAATATAAAAAGTAAAATGACTTGAAAACCATATTACTGAGAAGAACTATTAAAATTAACATTTTCAAACGAAGATACAGGTAAATTTAAAAGATTTTAAGATTCCTAAAACTTTGCACAATTAGTGCTAATTAAAAGGAAGAACTGCTTCTGTAGTTTTACATTCATGACATTTATTTGGTGATTGACAGATGTCTTGAATAATTATGAACAAAATTCTGGATTCTTTCTTTCTTTCTTTACCACTACCTTATAAAAAATCACAATGCCCACCACTGCACATCACATCAAGTAAAACTAAAGCTAAAAACTGTATTTTAACTATTGAAAATTCCTGCTTTTTCAGAGTTTATGTTTTTGATATCTCAGTGTTTTTTTCTGTGAGAAAATTGCTGATGGCAGAAATTAATGCTGGAAGCCTTATTCATTATATGTTTTTTTTTTCATTTTTCACCCGCATCCATCACATCAGGTTAACTGCTGCCACATGAGATAAAGTGACTGTCACCTTTGTCACCCCAGGGTACTGCATCTCAAATAAACAGCACACACATGCACACAAAGACACACACTGCACACCATGTGAAGAGCACCTGCATATTAACCCCTTCACTTTCCTCCATGGTTGCTCACTCATGTGAGATACACACACACACACCTCGATGGGGATAATGATGAATTACATATATATTAGCACACAGCCTGAGGTGACGCTCCTCCCACAACACATACACACACTCTGCACACAGACACACATCCACATTTCTTTATAACTGAACAGGACACATAACACCAACAGAGTCAGAGTCAGCTGAATAGTCAGCGTGCACACACACACGCACACACACACAGAGCTGATGACAGGTATTTCCACTTGAGGTGAGCCACAATGCTGAGCTATGAGCTCAGTGTCAGTCACTTCCTGTCTGAGGGGGTCGGAGGTTAAACACTCTTTAAGCCTGACTATAGAAATAAAGAGACAATGAGACAGAGCAGAGAAATCGCGAGCTGTGACTGAAATGTCTTTTCCTTGTTAACCCAGCATGCTTTAAAACTCTCTGCTCACACTGAGATACTCAAGTAACAGAAACTGACGGCTCTTCATCTTCCTTCACTGAAGAGTAGAAATATCTTAATATTTTCAAGTCAGAAAAACAAATACAAATGCAGACTTGAAGGATAAGGAAACTCCAGCTTAAATGATAAGTTAATTAATTGACTAGTGAATCATTTGGATAATTAAACAACCACTTAATTAAACAAAATGCCAAATTTCCAGTTATTTAATGTTATCTGAAATCTGATTATCTGTTCTAGTTCATGCATGAATGATAAATATTTAGATCTGTACCATGTGTGAACAGAGGAGCGACATGGGACACAGGTACAAACAGAAAAACAGAGAAGTGAGTGTGACTGACTGATGGATCCTCTGAAGAAACAGAAGTCCTCAATTTACTGAGACCTTCAAAGAATGTGTCATAACTCCTCATGACACCTGTGTGCTCCTGTGGTCTGAGACATGCGGTCAGACCGTCATCCACCTGCAGTAGCTGCAGTGCTGAATGTGTACAAGCAGGTTTGCTGCACTGATTTCCTTTCTGTAAAACGTTGATAAGAGGACCCCAAGAATTTACAGTGTTTTCCAATGAGTATGAATACAAACATAATCTTTGTTTACAAGAAAAATCTGCAAGACACCTCTCAGAGTTCCCTGTTGGACTTCCCCCTCATTCAGTTACTATTGACCTGCTGCAGGTCTCTGTGCTGTAAAGTGACTCCAGATAAAACACCTTTGTACCATAATGAAACACAAAAAATTTGTCCGGCAAGGATGCAGCTACTCCTGCTGCATACCCAGCAGTACAGTCATTTAAATGTTGAGTCAGTTCTAGTTTAAATTTATGGTGTTTGTTAATGTTGGATGCCAAATATCAAGAAAGAAAAAAGCATGATTCAATCCATTTTACCTGACTGCCTGAAAGATATTTAGATAAAGTAGTTAAACCCTAAAGAAAAAATGTTTACTCATCACTCAGGTTGTTCACATTTGATATTTGGCAGTAATTTATTTGTTTATATTATGTTTTCTGTTTGTTTGTTTTTTGTTTAGACTGATAAGTGACTTTTTATTTTCTGAGAGATGGGATAGTGTTCAGAAAAAAATAAAGACATCCCAGAGAACATACTTATAATTAAAATTTTCCTCATGTTGAAAATGTTCTTACACAAACAGGATCATAATGACTTTTGGTGGAGATCAGATTTAATGCTAAGACACAGTAGATCAAAAACAGACACTTGCACAGAGATCATGCCCTGGTGGAGGTTAGTGCTCTCTGAGGGTTTTCTAGTTCATACATGTTTCCACTAAAAGTTGTTGTTCTGCTTTGGCCTGAAAACCTGCTGCCTGATGAAGTCTGTGAGTGGATATTTACCTCTACTCACTCAAAGGATTACTTACTTTCAGCTTCAGGTAGTCTGATATTTATTAATGCAGTACATTCCTTACTCATCATGTGTCAGCACATCTTAGGCATCGGCACTACGGGGGATTGTGCCCAGTTTGCTGACACAGCCGTTTCTGTTGCTGACAGGTCACTGACACTGACTCGATCAATTCCTGGAGTAGTTTTCAGCGTGGATTCAGGGTTAGGACCTTGAATGAGTGAACTGACGTGTATGAAGAACGCAGGTCCAGGTGTGTAACCAGTGCTGCTATAGCCTGTGCAGTCAGTCAGCAGGGCCTCCTGACTAATCCTCTGCCATCACTCAACTGGATCTCAACTCTAATCTCACCAGGCCATAGCTCAGGAGAGGGGTGGCTTTAAACCGAGAGGCTGACGGCTAATCTCAGCCACAACACCCCGGGGTAACCCTATACCGTCCACGGGGAGCAGCCGCAATACCCCTGGGCCACGGCGATGAGAGAAAGACCTCCCAAATGCCTGAGACACTTCACACCTAAAGAGAGAAGGAGGGATAATAGACTGGCTCATTTTATGATGTGGATTCTCCCAGCTGTTATAAACACAAATACCCTCATATAAAAAAAGACACTGATATCTCTCTCCTGAGCCATTAAAACTGTTTCTCATTTAATCCAACTCTATCCAACACACCCTCGCTATTACGAAAAAATATTCAAGGTTACTTGTCTGAGTTTGTGCACCCGTTCAGCATCTACTGGCAGGATATAGCTTACATTACTCTTAAAGAGGCAGACTGGCCTGTTTCCAGCAGTGTAAAAGCATACAATAAACAGCCCGAGGCTGTCAACTGCACCCGTTATGGATGATAAGTGTTCGGTGCCAGACACAATGACCGGCAATCAGATACATAGAGAAAAAAAACATGCAACATTCATGTTAAGGTCAAGCATATAGGTCAGGAAATATGTGCTGTTTATCGACATTAATTATATAGAACTATATGAATTATAGACCAACTTCATTTATAAATTGTGCAGAAAGCAAGAAACTAGGGAAGAAAAACTTAGACAAAACTTTTGTATTTATAAACAATTTGCAGTTAATTGACTACAACATGTAAAACTACCACATGGTCCTTTAAGTTATTATAAATTAAGTGACCAGTTACAGTGGCGTGTGGTGCAGTTATGAGCAAAACCTCCTAAACATTTCTGATATCAAGTGTTTAAATACCAGTTAGGGACTCACATAAGGTGAAGTCAAGAACAAAACACACAAATACAGACTGTACATGACAAGGACAGCACCAGTTGTAATTATATTAGCTAGAGATGGTAGGTGTTCAGCCCACAGTGAGAGGGGATTGTATTTACTACTTTTTACATACTAGTAAATGGCTGCTGTGCTAGCTAGCATAACTAACACAGCTAATACAGATAAATTACATTCCTTCAAACCATTCACACCATGTTAATATAGCAAAGTAATTAGTGTACTTCCTTAAATAAAACCAGTACTCAGTTCAAAGCCAGGTCTCTGATAATAATGAAATACAGGCTGGGTGGAAAAAAACAGACATGAATGATTTAAACATAATGTGCCTGCAAATGTTTCACAATAAAAGCTTAAGAAGGATTTCTGCCCACACAGAATGGGCTTTAATTTTGAAACTGCAAAGAAGTGCCTAAGTGTTTATTTCAATCCTTATCCAATATTATGTGTCTGTGTGTCTCTGCAGTAAGAGAAATATATCATTACTGCTGTAACTGGCCACTGAGTGAGAGCAGAGAAAACCCACGTCAGGTGAGGGCATTGTTTAAACAAAGGTCATCAACAAATACACAACCCTAAAAACACAGAGATAAACCTGACTTACCACTTCAGTAGGACGGAAGTATTTTGGGTCCACCTTCACATGTACCACCCCCGTCTCCTGGCAACGGCCAACCTCCTTCTCATCCTTTCCCTCCCACCTAAAAAGAGACAGATCATAGGAACTAAAACATTTGCCCACACCTGAACTCAAAGGTCCAGCTTCCCTCTGATTATTTCTTGTGTAGTTTGTTTCCTTAAGGTCTCGTGCAGACAAAACATGTCACCTGTCTCTTTTTTTTCCCTGAAACCAACACAGCAGGCGTTGTGAACAGTCAAACACACCGTCACCACATGTCAGTATCTTCCAGGACAGAAGAGGGAGGTGAATGAGAGGTGAAACATGGGAGGAGTCTTTGATTTTCCACGTTTGAGGGTAGGGGAGTGTCTCTACTGTGTAGATTTAAAGTTTTTTCGTGGTAAATTTATAATTTTAGGCTACATGAATAAAAAGGACTTGTCTATGTCTGTGTATACACTCACACAATGGTCTTTCCCACATGTTTGAAGGCCTTCTCCACAAACTCCCTCACGCTGTGCACCTCCCCTGTCGCTATGACAAAATCCTCGGGCTCCTCCTGTTGCAGCATCAGCCACATGGCCTGAAAGAGACAGAGACAGAGAGGTTAAACCACCGGGAGATCATAAAGACAGTTCGGCGCTGCACACTGGACCCTGCCTGGCTCGATCCTGACAGACAGGAAGTGAACCTGCGACCTCTGAGCGGGGCATTCGCCTGTACCTCTGTCCTGACGTCACCACACGGGCTCATGGGACACATACCGTGGGAAAGGAGGACCGAGCTCTCCCATAGGCCCACTGAGCTCCTGGCACACACAAAATTGCACACGTGGCCTTAAATGCACATGCATGCACGGATGCAAACGGACTTGCGCAACTGACACGGTCTAACAGCTCAAAATGACAACATAAGACAGATGAAAAGGGAAAATAAAGCCACAAATATGATAAAGTTCCACAAATAAAACTACAACATTTTCCGACATCCTGAAACTGCACTACGCAGTGCAGGCAGGTTTATTATTAGCCCATACAGCCCAGTGAAAGCTCATAGCTTGGGTCCCATAATGGACACGGCACTATATTAAACAGCGAGTGGAGGCGTCTGTGCGTGGGTCCATAATATTTATGGTGAACTGGAGCCAGGAGGAGCCAGCAGGTCAGAGCTACTGACCTCTGGCACATCCAGCATGATTGGAAGAGACTCAGCAGGGACTCAGAGATGGACAGACAGATGGACAGACAGACAGAGGAAGACAGAAAGAGAAGGACTAGGGACTATTTCTAATTCACTTCCTTGTTTGAATTGAAATTGCTATAATATTGGGTTTTATTGCGATTTTATTAATTCTAACTCTGCTTATTGAATCTAGATCTTATTTGTTTGTGCTTCAAATTCTTGGGGTATAAGAATCACCAAGAAAAACCAACAATAACTATATTGGCATTTGTAACTATAAACAGTGAAGACCGCATTATTCATACTCTAATATAACTGCAGATGGAAAACTCTGATATCTCATGGTTTTATGCTTAGAGTTGTGGTAAAATCTGCAACTGAGTTCATATTAACATGCAACACTTCCTGACAATCAGTAAGCCCGAGTGTATTCAGTATCAAGTTGCTCTTTAACTGATATTGGCAACTCCTTGATGCACGAAAAACGTCTACACAAAAAATACAACCATTTCAAACTGACCTCTGTTGGATGGAAACTACTTTTACCATGAAGCGCTGGTCACACTGTTCAGTACAACAACAGTACCATCTGTACCCCATGTTGTTGATGCCATATAACTGCAGGGACATGTCACACAGGCCTTAACCTGGACATACAACCACACACAGTTGCAAAAAGCTGTAACCAAAACAGAACAGCAGGAACATAGAGAGTTGGCTTCCTCTGCTGTCTCTCTACTGAAGTGGCTTAAACACTTTTCCTTTGTTTCTCTCTGAAGAGCACATTAGGACAGTTTATGTGCTCTGTGTGGATTAGTAGTATTGAATAACGTGTATGCGTTTGTGTTCCATCCAACCACATCAGGATGTTTTATGTGGTGAAGTAGGACAAAGTAGAAACTGTCGCACTTGGAACATTTAGCAGATGCTGTGTTTCCGATGCAGTAATACTCATACACGTGTCTTTCACAGAAATACACACAAATATACAGGATTTAAGACAAACAGCATTAGTCTTAACAGCAGTTTACCTAAAGACAAAAACTCATGGACTCATGCACTCAAACATAGAAATATTCATGGACTGTGAAATGGATTTTCCACATTTTTATCGAGTGACACGAGAACAAAAAAGCAGGGACAAACCTGACATTTAATGGTAATCTACAACATAATGATTTTGTAGGTATGAAGAGAACTTTTTCAAATAATAGTCCCAACAAAGAGAAGGTCAAGGGGTCACTAAAGTCATTGTGATTGATACCTTGGGAATCATGGTTATTTGTTGCAATTTCATGGCAGGGTGACCTGTAGCTGTTGAGATATCTCACTCTGGAGCAAAGTGATGGATCCAGTAGCCATCAGTCTTTCTGCATCTCACCTCAAATAAGTATGTTGTGACTCTGCTGAATAGTGCAGTTATGTAGTTATTGGTTAAGCACATGCTTACAGACACACACACACACACACACACACACACACACACACTCACACTCACACACACACACACACACACACGAAAGGTCTGAGGTGACAAGGTGACACCGTGTCTCCCTGATACCTGGTTTCTGTCGAAGCTCAGTGACAACTGGTCACCTCTGACACACA
>OOFC01047886.1:8819-23135 GCA_900323345.1 Pseudochromis fuscus
GGGGGAATTGTAATGAGGGAGGAGAAGGAGGCAAGGAAAGGAGGAGGAACAGTGGGGTAGGAGGAGATCAGGGAGGTGAAGGAGGGAGGAGGAACAGTGGGGTAGGAGGAGATCAGGGAGGTGAAGGAGGGAGGAGGAACAGTGGGGTAGGAGGAGATAAGGGAGGTGAAGGAGGGAGGAGGAACAGTGGGGTAGGAGGAGATCAGGGAGGTGAAGGAGGGAGGAGGAACAGTGGGGTAGGAGGAGATAAAGGAGGTGAAGGAGGGAGGAGGAAGAGTGGGGTAGGAGGAGATCAGGGAGGTGAAGGAGGGAGGAGGAAGAGTGGGGTAGGGGGAGATCAGGGAGGTGAAGGAGGGAGGAGGATGAGGAGGCACAGGAGAAGGAGACAGGAAGTGAGATGGAGCTGGGAAGAAGAAGAAGAGGAAGACCTGCTCTGTCTTCTCACCTGTCTGCTCTGTAGATTCATTACACTGTGTTTACAATATGAACATAGCCATAAGCCAATGTGGAAGTGTAAATAAAGTGCAATACCCCTGATGGCCACTAGATGCTGGCTCCTAAAAACTTCAATTGACTTCAATTCAAAAACGATGTCATCAAAAATTCTGATGTCATCAGCTAAAGTCAACTCATCCTCTCAGTGATCTGGTGGTCCATCTGGAAATCATCTCATCTTTAAGTAGATATTAGGCTTCAAAACTCAGAAGATTTAGGGGCGGGGCTAGTTTGATTGACAGGTCTGCTCTTAGATTGGACAGTGTATGATATACGATGTGTATAATTTGCTTCTAACCTCTGAGTATGACCTAGAGAAGCTCCTAAATTTAGATTTAGACATAATAATAATATAGTCAGGGTGTGGATTAAACCTGTGTTGTCATGGTTACAATATTAACTACACAGTTCTAATTATAGGACAGTAATGATTAAAAGAAACTTCCTATTTAGGCCACTAGACCATCAGACTCAAACATTATATATCCATATTACAAAATAAATATATGAGTACTTGCATGTATAATTTTATTTAACTGCTCTATTTATTGTTGCACTTCAGCTCCCTAATGTGTTTGTTTCCCTCTGTAATACTCTATTGATCTTTATTGATTCATTTATTCATTAGTTATTTTTTATATCCTCTGTTTCGTTGGCTTATCCTCTCATCACTTCATCATTATTTATTAAGTCATAAAAGTATTTTTTAGAGTTGTTGTTTGTTCAGCTGTAATCAATCAATAGCTGTTGTTTCATATATGTTTCCAGTCCACTAAAAATAGTGCTGATGTTAAACCTCTGTGGTGCAGTGTTGAATATACAGGTGGCAAAGATTAGTGCAAAAAAGTGCAATACCCTCAATGGCCACTAGAGGCTGCCTCCAAAAAACTCAGAAGATTTAGGGGCGTGGTTAGTTTCATTGACAGGTCTGGTGTCCAATGAGACTGTGTCATACACATTGGGTAGCGACCTCGGGTTAAAGGGTCAGCCCCGCCTCCTCACTCCTCCAAATATGGTCACTTCTGGCTCCAAAAAAAACAACATGGCGGCGTTTAAATACCCTTCACCATTTCCTTAATTCTTCCCTCTTTTCCTGCCTTCGTTTATTTCTCCCTCACCTTTCACATCTTCCTCCCCCTTCCTTTTTCTTTAGCTCCGGGGTTTTTTCGCTCTCACCCATTTTCTCACCTCCTCCCTTTTTGTTCACTGATCCCCTGTTTCCTCCTTTCTTCCCCACCTGCCTTCTTGTTTTAATACCCTCTCTCTCTCTTTTTTTTGGCTCATCCTCTCGTTACCCCTCATCTATTTATTCCCCTCTCCTTTCCTCACTGCCCTTCTTCTCCCATTCTCCTCCCACCTCCTCTCCCCTTGTCATCCTTTCTTTCCCCCCCCTCTCCACTCCTCCTTTTCAGCACCTTCCTCTCTTCATCCCTCTTCGTCTCCTCTTCCCGGGTTTGTTGACCAAGCAAGCGTCAGACAGAATTAAAAACGCTGTCTCTGCTTCTTTTTCCTCAACCGGGTCACTCTTTTTGGGTGCTGTTGTTTTTTTTTATATATATATATATATATCCTGGACTCCTTTCCTCCCTTCATCCCTTCATCCTTCATCCCTCCCTCCATCTCTCCCTTCATTTCCCATGCAGTCTGGTTGGGTACAATGCTGGGAGCCAGCCAGCGCTGCAGACAGATGGTCCACTTATTAGATGTGCATCAGCCCTCCCTCCCCTTCCTGCAGCTCGCTTTTTAATCAAATTAAAGCTGAAAGAAGAGGAGAGAGAGGGAGGCAGAGGGAGATAGAGGGAGAGTGGCTGAAGCAGGGAGAGAGAGAGAGGTTTGGGAGGTCTGTTCGCTTGTTTTGGAGTCTATTATTTGTTTGAATAGGATGAATGATGACGATGTTAATATGAAATTTGGGAGACTGAATCACTGTCTGTCCTACTGTTTTGGTGACTGCTGTAACCCCCTCTCTCTCCTCTGATGCTTGTGTTTCGCTCTCTTTTTTCCTGTGTTGTTTTTTTTAAAGGGGCACTCCACCATTTTTACACCAGGGTGAGATTACTCGCCGGGGTTAGGACGGCTCAGGGTGGGGAAACAGTCGTACAGTGGCGTCTGAGGCTCGGGAGGAGCTTTGTGAAGTTAGAGGAAATACCTTGTGATGTCATCGTGATGTCGTCAGGATTACCTTTATGGCACATTTACACTGGTACCTACTTGATTCAGTTCGATTTTGGCACATTTACACTGGTGAAAAAGTACCTGGAACTTGGTACCTGGTACAACTTTTCGTACCTCCTCTCCTGCAGTTCCAAAAAAAGTACCTGGTCAGGTCGGAGCAGGTACTAAAATCTTATTGGTCGGAATCATCACTGCGTCGTTACGTTATCACTGTGCTGCACGTAATCTGTCCTCACAAACTCACCATTTTTAAACCTTCGTCAAACCCTGCAAACGTGTTTGAAACAACAAGAAGAGAAATGTCATCTCTTAGAAATCCTGCCCCATGGACTCAGGACGAGGTGCAAACCTTTCTGTCATTAGTCGCCAATGAGAAAATTCAGCGGGAGCTGGACGGCGCGGTCAGAAACGAAAGAATCGCATAAAAGATGACGTCATGAATGACGGCCAGTTACACGGAGGAAGGAGTATCCTCGGCAATGTAAATGCAACCGAGGGGGGCCGATCCCGAGTGATCCGAGGTGAAGCAAATAGGTACCAGTGTAAATGTGCCATAAAACAAAACCCCAAAAGAAATCAGATTTTAATCATTTTCAACAAACTTGAGAGAGATTTTTTTTTTTTTTTTGGACGGGATCCCATCCTGTCAAACAAAATTGATCAATATCTTCCATAATTGCTAACAGACAGACACAGACAAACAAACCAAGGCATGTGAAAAGATGGAGGAAATGAATCATTGTTACCTACCACATGTACACTGCAGTACAGCCCCACAGTACAAATAGTTACCCTCTTTACCACTGCTTTATTTCTGTGCAACAACAAAAAAAGCTAGCTTGAAACTTTGTAACAGACACACAATTAACTCCTTTGTTGGATTCTGGATCAAAAGCATGACTTTTTTAATTAAATGGAGGTGTGTTCACTGGTCAGCTCCGAGCGAGCGGATCAATAGGATGTCCCAACTACTAATTGTAACTAACCTACTGAAAGAAAATGCATGCTGATTGCCAGTGACGGTCTTGTTACATAGACAGACAATATGTGCTACAAGAGACAAGGATGAGGGCTACAGAGGGAGAGAGGAGGAGTCGGCAACATTCCAGCCTGCAGTAACCTTGATGACACCCTTCATTACTATGTGCCGGCTGACATCCTGACAGAGGCATGCGGCACCAGATGGAGGGGAGGGACGCAGCACCATTCCCACCCTCCGCTCGTCCTTTCTAGATTGGCATCTAGAAGGAAGCCGTGGATGGGAAAAGAAAAGGAAGGGATAGCAGTTGCGTTGGTGCACAGCTTGACTGACACTGCACTGGCTCAGCTCTGCAAGGCTGCCCTTGTCCTTGCGCTTCGACAGCAGGTGGCCTCAACTCTGGCCTGACCTTGCCACATCAAAAAAAACCCTCATCCTACTACTCTGCATGAGGCAGCAGGACCCGCACTCAAACCCCTGCATAGTCTTTGAACATCCCCCACAGAGATGTCAACGCCAATTTGCTTCATTATAAATTTTACATATCACAGTGGGGTAAATAAAAGCCTCTGATTTAGTGAAAGGTGCACAGAGAATGTGGGATACCTATGAATATATTTATCATAATAATAATACTAGAGGTAAAGCTTTGATGGTAAGGTATCACTAAGAGAGCACAAACCTCGGGCAAGGCATAATCCATGTCTGATCTCTCTTTGATTGTCGATATTATCGTCCTATGTCTGTAGATCTACAAGAAGTTATGACAAAGTTGGATTTTATCCAAAGAGCCAAAGCATTTAACGTTTTTCAGGTTGTACATACTGCTTCCTCCTTATGTGGTGGTGTTTTGCTGCCCCCCTGATGATCTACTGCCATTGTCTTTATTAAAACAGACGTCATATGGATTTTCTAGAATTTTTTCAGACAGGATCCCCACCTGTGATCTTGCAGAAATTGAATCATTTATTTCTTTGGCAATACCTCAAGTAAGATTCAAGAGAGAAAATTCTTGAAGATCAGTTAGAAACATAACAAAAAATCGACTGGACAGACGGACATATGCAGGGAAAAATATAACTACCTTGGGCAGAAATTGCACTGGATCTGAGGTCTTTTGATAATAGCTTATTAGAATCTGCTGTATTAGTTTGAATTCTGTGGTGATACACAGAAAGCTGCCTAACTCCCAGAGCTGTGGGATATACAGTCACGGTGGACTGATCAAAGGTGGCATTGCCAGCAAGTCCCCTTTAAGGACATTGGCAGTTAGCACAGGGCTGCCCAGCCTCTTTGTCTTCCTGGCAGCCCTTTGATGAGAGCCCCCTGGGTGATTCACTCTTACTTACAGAAGTGCACACGGCTGTTAAGAATTGGATCAAAACAGATTGAGAGGGGGTTGAATGCACAGACAGGAAGAGTAGAGCAAGGGATTAAAAATGGGAGATAGATGGGGAGGATAGCGGAACAGTGTGTAAAAAAAAAAAAAGTACAAGATGGAGAATGGGGAAGACAGAGGATGACTTAAAAAAAAGGGGAGGATGAAAATTTTTGAAATATTCAGTACTACTCAACAGTTTATTGTTGTGACGGAGAAAGACAAAAAGGTCAGTGTAGTTAATGGGTTTCCTGTCCTGGGGTGGGCCTTGTGTAATCAACTCATCAATTTGGACAGTGAATCAGTCATGCTCATGTTTGCATGGTTACAGATCTGAGGTATATTTAGATGATTCCCTGCCCTACTTAACTCATCGGTCCTGATGGTTTTTGCATGCACTTTGCCAGTCTCCATTGGGGTAGGGTAAATCCAAATGGTCTGCTATCGTAAACAAAGATCTGTGAGCAAAGACGATGGGATACATTTCGGAAAACTTAGGTGATAGGATAACGTTGACAATTTGTTTCACAATTTCTTTATTTCACTAATATGTTTTGTTTGTACATGCAGTGGATTCAGCTCACTGTATTTAAAGCTGAATGAATGGATTTTTTTGACCACCATGGGGCAGAGGATTATCAATATATACTGACAGATAGACACCACATTTGAGCAGTTAATGGATTTTTATGTAGCATGCTAGCAACAACTATTTCATTGGCTGCCTTCGGGGTTTCTACAGAGCTTGAACGAGACCAAACAGTAAATACATACAGTACATACAAATGCCGAACTGTCACTGTGTTTTGATGTGTTTGTCAGCAGTGTAATATGTCATCCTATCTTTGATTGGTCACAGCTTTGGGTCCTGGCTGTTAGTGCGGTGGCAAGAGGCACATATTAGACCTGCTAAATTTTGGTGGCAGATGGCAAAACTGTGTGCTCTCCCATGGGGTGGAAGCCAGCTGGCCTCTCTTTGCCGCTGTGACTAGGGTGAGCCGTAAAGTTGCTACTTTATGTACACTGAAATGAATAAAAGCGGCATTTGTGCTGCTTCCTACTGTGCAAGTATTGTACATTTAGGCATGTCATGATGTTACTTTACCAGCTGGGGAAGTGATTCAGCATGGTTTATTTATTGTGTTTCTTTTTTTGGCAAATGCACGGCACAGCTCAGCATAAGGTTCAAGGGATCTGAGATAAAAAATTATCATTGAAACTATTTAATATAGCTCAATCTTAATAATTGTTTAAGTCTCAATCTGGCAGCTTGTAGCTCACTCACTTGAAAGAAGTTTACCTTGACTATCCTTCAAGCCCAGCGAGCTCTCCCTCTCAGTTTTGATGTGCTTAAGTCAGTTTCTATATAATGCAAATGAAACCAAGAAAATCCCATAAATAATTCAAAAAGCCTAAAGACATAACACCAAAACAATGCACACTGCAGAGGTTGTGAGGCTATAGACTCATTTAGCATGGCATACAGTGTGAAGGTTATGAACTAATCCCACGGCCATTCATTGTGCATTTCATCCAAAGAGCTTTAATAGCTGTGGAGGTCCTGAGGAGATGATGGAAATACTGCACAGGAGCTTAGGTTTGTTTGCTGAAATGTGAGTAAAAACTCTGACAGCATGTGACTTAGCAGTGGGGTCATTACATGAACCACTGTGTAATTGATAAAGAATAATGATACAATCTGAGACAAGTAAGTGTAGCTTAGACATGATTGTGCTTTAGCGGAGGTTTGTGCTCTCTGAGGGCTTTCTTTTTTGACTTCTAAGCAGTTAGCAGATTTGTATATTGTATTTTTTTTTAAATTATCTAACAATTACCGTATTTTCTGGACTATAAGCAGCTACTTTTTTCTGACGCTTTGAACCCTGCGGCTTAAACACCGGTGTGGCTCATCGGCGGCACGAAGCTCGTTAGCTTTTTACAAGCTAGCAAGCTCCGTGCCGTCGATACATTTAGCCTCGTCACATCAGACCTGGTCAGAGTGGACCACATGAAACTGTTTGAATAAATTCAATAGCAGCTTATAGACAGGTGCGCTCAATAGTCTGGAAAATACAGTACATATCATTTGTTGATGCACATTTTATCTAAGATTAGGCAGTTCCTGTGGTGAAAAACAGAACATATTGCACCATGTCAATAATAAAATGTATTTCAAGTTGAGCACTGAATAATTAATGCTTTTTCTTGTTTTAGATAATGGCCACCCAAACAAATCACCTTTTTTTTTTTTTTTTAGCAGTCATGCACAAACATTTGTATGCCTGTATATAGTCTTTAGAAATATATGTTGGCAGCAAAATTCATTCGTCAAAATGACATATTTTCATTTGCCTCATGGTGGCTGACTGGTGTATCAGTATAGACTAATTACTTGTCCTACAAATCATAATTTGTTTTCCCTACGATTCCTCTCACTGGCATGCAAAATAAGGCCAAAGGTAATCCCATTGATTAGTGTCATGTGAACTCAGCACCTTTCTACAATGAGGTGAGCATGCCGTCCCATTAAATTAATTAATTACCTTTTGCCGTTTGGGAACCATTTAAATTTGTAAAAATGTGCCTGTGCCAGGCAAGGTTAATTGGGCATTTAGCTCTCAGAGCTCCCCTCAACACCCAGGAGGAGCTTGTCCCTAAAACAGAAGCAGGTCCTTAATAAAAGTAGCACAGTGACCCCTCCACTAGACAACATGTGGTTTCATATCTTCGACCTCACACATCCTGATACTGGTAAATGCATAAGAAGCTGTCGTCATATTGTTACTCCATCCTACTAAAATCCCTGGAAAGTAGGAGGAAAGGAAGAGTAGAAAGGTGCGCCTGGCTTGTGTTTTGAAACTGTGATCATGGTGCGTGTGTGTGTGTCTCCCCCCCTGACAGAGACAGATGGAGTGGGAGCCACCAGATTTACCAGAGGAAGCAGTTTATAGAATATTGTCAGGGGAGAGTAGGCAGTTTCTGAAATACAGCTTTCAAGTCACAGCCATCAATCTCACCAATGCCTGTCTAGATCAAGCAGGCTGGAGAGCTGGTTTGTTAGTGTTCACAAAGATGAGTGTGTTATGCTACACTACTCCGAGGCCTCAGAGACAAAACAGCCGGCAGCAGCTTCGTGCAAAGAAGTGAGTGGTAAAGGTGAAGCTGTCGGTCATTAGTATGTAAATAAATTGCCCCATTCTGTCAATCAGATAGTGAAACTAGGACAGTAAAACTGGCGGCCCTGTGTTAATGAACAGCCTTTAAGGACTATTTGCAGGCACATATACATTTGGGAGTTGCAACATGTTAAACAAATTTGACTTTTCTTACTATACTTTTTTAATCTAATGACCCATTTAACTTTTCACCCATAACAATCTTTTAAATATTATTACACAAGTAAAAGGTGTTTTCTGTTAAAGTTGTAGCATTGCTGTGTGGAGGAATACTTGAAATTTGAAGCACAGCAGTTTCCTTCAGACAGATATTATAAGAGTAAGGATTTTAATATCCAAAACAAATATATATGCAGTTGCAACAACAAACTCAGAGAGCAACAACCACCACCACGGTAAAATCTGTATGATTTGTACTTTAAGAGGTGAAACATGTTACTGATTTCAGCTTGTACCTACGTCTTCTTCTTCTTCCATTCATAGAAGCACCGGTTGTGATTTGCTGCCTCCTATTGGTCAGCTTTGTTAAATACGCTGCCCATTTTCAACAGAGGAGGATTCTTCTGGGGTTTTTCAGATGGGATAATATTCTCTCTTTCTCAAAAACTAACTAAATAAATAGGCTAAATAAAATAATCATGGATATCTGTTCAGTAGTTGTTTTTTTTGTTTTTTTAATGTTGATAAATGTGTGGAAACATATTGTATTTCCTCAATTAAAAGCCAGTATTCAATTAATGCCCCTGTGGTCAATATAAACAAAATACAGGCTGAGCATAAACCACCAGTGAATTAGTTTCAGTGGCACAGGAGGTGCCAGTGATACACAAATAAGATAAAAGTGTTCTAGTGCTTTCACGTTATTTGCTTAGTTAAACGTAATGTGGCTCCAAATGTGTTTTTTAAAAAGGGTTTCTGTTCTTAATACAAATTTACAATGCTGAGTGTTCACACTGCACATGGTCAAAGTTTCAAATCGATGTTGAAGTAATCCCAGTGAGGAAAGTGTTCAGACCACAGCGTGCTGGAAACACTGTCCACAACCAAGACTGTCATCTTATCGTTTTAGTAACTGAATGACTTCCAATTCTCCTCTTCTGCAGCGTATAAATAACCGCTGGTGCACAGAGTTACTGTACAGTTGTTAACATTTTACTAACTACGTTACCTTCAGTATTTCAGCAAACATTTTCCACTTCAGTCGGTATTTTCAAGCATTTCCTGTACGTACTCAGACTAATATGGTTATACATAGAAAACATGTTTTATGCGGCATGTGAGCAAACATTCATCCTTATATGCTACAATAAGCTGATAAAACACATACGTCCTACTGCTGTTATTTTTCTGGTAGTCTGAAAAATAACAATCAGCTGTCAGAGTCCAGACTGGTTTCAGAAGTTTGAATTTCTAGTCAACAAAGTTATTTTGTATGTTTTCCATCACATGTTAGAAAGTCAGGTTCCACTTCCTGTCAGTCGTCCTGATGTTAGCCAATCAGAAGAAGGTCAGGCTCTTGAGAAGGAAGAAGGGGCATCAAGATAACCCATTCTAGACAGAGGTCTACCTAAAACTACTCTAGAGGAAGCCAAGACTATAAATCTAAAGCTCGACATGAGCATATTAGGTCCTTCGCTTTGTACTGAATTATGACTAATTAAAATGATCAAATGGATGAAGCTAAAAATAATGGCCTGCCTCTAATACAAGCCAACCTCAAAACGTGGCTGGATACCTTTGGCAGTTTAGGGAAATGAAGGCCTTGGCCACTCTTTGAAGATTCACACTAACCTCATTGGCAGAGGTAACGACAATCCTGCACAAATAAGGAGAGGATTCAAAACCATAGCAAGCAACACTCCAAGCTTTTTAATAGAGAAAAACAAGTGAGCACCACAGATTCTTCATTAGCACCACTCTACAAGGCAGTGACACTAAAAACACCACCTGATATATGACAGAAAAAAGTGGAGCGTGTTGTTCTGAAATAAAAAAGGTTTCAAATATCATTACAACTATTAACGTTTACAGTCTGCTGTGTAGTGTCTTTTGTCAGCTTCCTTCTCCCAGGCTCCAGATCTGATTTGGTCATCCTGTGCGACATGACGAGAGGAGTTTTATTGGGAATTTTGCTTTGTTCAATATATAAAATGAATATACGCTGAAATCCAATAGCCTTAATAATCCAAAGTGTCTAAATCTACCACAAATGTATTTCCAAAGAGCAACAAAGGTGGCTGGAAACACCTTAAAAGTGAATTTTGACAAAATGAACAACTGAATCCATCATGTGAGTCAAAGTAAAGTTAAGTCATGAGAGGATTTCAACTCTCAGTTTAAACTTGCAGACAGCTAGGGAAAGAAAACTCACAGCAAGATATCCAATTATCACCAACCATATCCAGTGATGTCTACAGTTACATTTACACCTTCACAAGCAGCAACATCAATTTTATTGTCTGTGCAGAGCGCAGAACTATATATGAAGCACTCATTATCAGCTGGCAGGTGATAATGCTGGTGATTTTGTTTCATGAATCCACACAGGAGAAGCAGAAATCTCCCATAAAAAGGATAGTACATAGTAAATGATAATAATATACAAAATTATATAGCTGGTTTTGTGGTTTGTAAATAGTAAGTGCTCAGCCTCCGGTATATAGATGCATCTGTGTATCAATGCATAAGATGTGAAGAAAAAAAAAAAACAGATGGGAGAGAGATGTAGATTGTTTCCTACACTCTACGGTTTACATATGGAAAATTATTTCATGAACTTTTATATTTTCTCGTCCATTTGTGGTTTCTGATTAATCATCCGAACCCTGTCACAGCTCGTTGTGTTGTTTTCAAAATCACAGTCTTGTGATTTATTGTGTGGCTGTGCTATTTTGTGATTTGAAAGGTTGCATTGATTCATTATTTCATGTTTTCTTGCAAATTTGCGATTTCGCCCTCTACCTGAGGGCCGTCATAAATAACACCGACTGAACCAAAAACATCATAATATCCCTATATGCACGACACTGCATTAAGGTGTTTCAAGTCATTCTCCTCTCGCTGTGAGCCATATGGTGACAAGGTTTTACAGCTAAAGTACTTTATGCTGATATTTTTCGTGTGGCTTGTCACAAAATTCACTCTGTAGAATGCCCTTAACATCAGCGCTCACACATTTCTGTCATCCACAGCTGTTAACAAGATTCTAGAATAACAACAGCCTTGAGGTGTTTACGGTGTAGTGTCTTCAATTATCAGGAGAGCTACCTGCCAGGTTGTGTCTAATTCCTTGCAAGGCGAGAGTTTACACTAACAAGTGTGTTTATTCCTGTCAGCTGTTTTTCTGCCCAAAGGAAAGCACAAACCTAAGTTCACCTGTTCCTTGTTAATAGGCTTTATTTATTTGACATTTATTTAACTTAGGCTGGATTGTTTTCCCTTCACTTATCCATTATATAAGGCATGTGTTTTCATTGTCCCACTTTTTAAAAAAATCTTCCAGGCTGCTGTGACTGGAGGCTCTGCATGTGTGAACTTTAAGAAATTCATTTCTTGTCCTATTTCTGTGCTTCAAAATATAATCAGTCCCCGTGAACCAGGGTGCAAAAAAAAAAAAAAGGGAATCAAAATGTGATTTGCATTTCCCACGTAAAATCCAGGTGTATTATATTTTTGACTTTTTTTTTTTCTTTCTTTTTTTTTAAACCTTGTGACTTACATTGTTGCCATCTTGTTCTGATTAAATGAGTCACATGGCATTGATTCTCAGCCAAACTCCTATTGGATGCAATGTATTTGATAGAAGGCATCTGTCTCCCGTAGCCACTCTGCTCCCGCGCTGCAGTCTGCCAGGTGTTAAGCTTGAAGCCTCCGACTCTGCCCCGCAACATTGTGTATACACGACACCAATTTAAGCATGATAACGTGCCGTACAAAGAAGCAGCTTTATCAGCTTAGCTAAAAACATTTCAACGGGTATTTTCTTTTAACAATGTTTTAAACTGAAGAAATGCAGCCAAGTGGTGGGATTGTTATAGAATATCATATTCTCTCAAATTTAATTAAGTCGAAGGTACCACTGTTCATTTGAATTGAAAAAAAGTGTTTTACATAGCATTAGGGTTGTTAAAAAAAAACACTTTCACACCATAACATAACTCCAAGCCTTGGCAGAAAGTAACACCTTGTGATTGGCCAACCATGTCAGACAGAACCGGAGGCAACCAGGAACTTATATAGACCATATATAGATCTTTACTTACAAGTGAGGAATTTAATTGGTGGTTTTACTGCATGCTGTCATGTGGATGGAGTAGATAATTTGATGTTCTAATTTTGTGTGTGTATTAATTTATTTTTTAATAAGGCACTATAGGAAATCTTGTGATGATGTGACAAGTTTAAAAACTGACAACTTTGTTTATGGTGTGATGACCCCTCCACCGGGACACTAGTTCACAATATGTAGTATGAATAATATTACTGGAATCAACAATACTGTGTAGTACAGAGGACACCGTCATACTTAATCTGTTCACACATGAACTCAGTCGCTAAGTCACTCTCAGTGGACAAACTGCATAATATTGCATCATAGTGTGTCTAATGCTTGAACACAGAGAATGCAAACATCCATGAAGAGATAATCCAGTTGAACTAAGGCTGTCTATTGAACACTGTTGCCCTCTTGTGATGAAATAGCAACATTACCTTATTTAAACACTTGCTCATTATAACAGATAGAGATTTATATATTATTACTTTATTTTTATGTAATTAACTTGCAACTTAAGTAATATCTGTCCCTCTTGGTGGAGGAAGTATTTCAATATACCTTTACTGCTGAGGAATATTTCATAACAGTAGCAATATATTATTATATCATTACAGCTAAAGGTAAACCGCAGGTGAAAACTATTTTTGTCCTGGTGAGTGTGTTTGAGTTATATGGATAAAAATACATAAAAACATAGTTTAATGCATGTATTATATTTAGCTTAAGTAATACAGATTGATTTGTTGTACAGATTCTCTCAGGTGCACAGGGAACATATCAGTGTGAGGAGTGTGAAACATGTTTCTATCATCATCCAATAACATGTGACGGTTGAGTTGCCACCTGCAGAGGAAAGAGGTCTTAACTGAGCTTTGCAGGTGCTGGTGGAAAAGGTAGCACGTTGGTTTATCAGCATGTAATAATTGGGCATGTGTTCAGGGAGTCTGTCTCTGTGCTCATCACCAAGACAAGAGATCTCATTACTTGAGCTTATAATCTATGTCTGATGAAGACAATTATTTGTGATTAGAAAGAGCATTAACATCTAACGTGTCATTAAAGATATAGCAAACAAGCACACATTATAAACATAGAGAATGGTCACTAGCACCTGAGCCTCCAAATTTCCACCTGGACTTTTTATGCTTATTTTGATTTCAAATTCAAATTTAACCTGCAAAATCTAACATTCATGTGCAGTTGCAGTGTTTTTGTGCACTAAAATTCTAAAATCAAAATCCATTTTTGTGTTTTCCTGCTATTCTTGTTTCAGCGTCAGACTTATGCTGCGTTCCATTTGTCCTCGGAAGTCGGAAGTCAGCGCTTGGAATGACGTCACATCCCAGTTGAATGCGTTCTGGATACAAAGTCGGAAAAACAGATGGCGGCGTCCATGGAAAATACCATAAAGACACTCAAGTACATGTAACTCAGTAAATGTAACCGAGTTCTACCCGCCTCTGTTTATAAACTATTACTACAACTACTACAGGAAATTTACGCACGTTTGTACCGGCTTCAGGAGCTAATGTTTTTAGCATTAGCACAGCCGTTGCCTTCCAAAATCCCATTTGTACAAAGTAATTACACTATAGATTAATGTCTGTATATAACGTGGATTAGTACGGATGATGTTGTGTGACATAAATGGTCAAAACTGCGAATAAACAGCATATTTCATGAGCTTTTCTTACGGTTTACGCTTGCGGCCGCCATGTTGAAATCGAACTCGGGGCTGATCAGAAACGCCCGACTTTCCAGTGGGAAATTCCGACTTGGAGCAGCGTTCCATTTGCAATTTCCCAGTCGGAAGTCGGATTTTTCGAGTTCCGAGGAC
>OOFC01047888.1:4758-25159 GCA_900323345.1 Pseudochromis fuscus
TTCATGACCTGAGCTAGGTCCCAAAGCACTTTACAACACTCACACACCAATGGCTACCGAGCTGCCATGCACTATCCACCATTGGGAGCAACTTAGGGTTCAGTGTCTTGCCCAAGGACACTTCGACATGTGGACAGGAGGAGCCGGGGATCGAACCCACAATCATACGATTCAAAGGCGACCCACTCTACCAGCTGAGCCACAGCTGCCCTCACAAACTTGGTGATCCACATTATGGGGATTTGCTTTTTGTCCCCACACAGGCTGCAGGTGTCCACATTGTGACCACAGGTTTATGTCACCACAACAGGAGTGGTGCAAATCCAGTAAACACACAGTAGCACACACAGAACTTGTTGTGACAGGCTGCAGGGTCCAGTTCAGAAATATGTTAAGACCAATCTCCTCTGTAGTTTCTCACCTATTGGGCTGAAAAGATGAGTTATCCATCTTGTTCTGATAGCAGCTCAAAGACAGACAGACAGAGGGGACAGAGACAGAGGAAGGTTCCCTCATTTCTCCACCTCTTGTATTTCATACTAGATCCAGATGTTTACCTCAGCTTAGAAACAACATGCTGTAAGATGTTAATGAATCAGTGTAACGCCATGTTGCTTTATTGTTGCGATCAGAAGGGAAACACTGCACTACAGCTGCAGAAATCATCCAGCACTGACCCAGAATTACAAAAATGAATTAACTGAAACTGCTGACTGTATCACAGCATGTCCCAAAAAAAAAATATAGCTCGCCTCAGTTTTTAATCACATTTATGTGCAAGAGACCAAATATTGGTGCAACTGAACTGAATGTTATTGACTTGTTATTGAGGCGATCCGATCAATCTTGGATACAGAAGAGGAGAGAATAGCTACTTGTGGCGTAATGGTGAGAGTGTGTGGATCAGTATATCATGTGGAGGGTGTTATCGGTGTTGCATAGCAGCTGGTTTTGGGGTTTACTCTGTATGTTGGTGGTGTAACATGCCATGTGATTGATGAGACTGCAGGGGTCCAGGGCCCACAGTCGATACCACCGCTATATCATTTTGTCTTGCACACACACACACACACACACACACACACATTCTCATGTATGCATAAGGACACACACACACTATATCGAACAAGGCAGCAGCAGCAAAAACAACAACAACACTGAGCCCTGCGAACACGTTTCCTGTTTTACAAAAAGCAGCACTTAGTTCAAAACAGACTGGAAGAGTACAAGATGTTTTCAGGGAAGTGATGCTCTTACAAAGTAGCAAAGACGCATCTGATTAACACACACACACACACACACACACATACACACACAGAAGAATGCCCACTGTTTCAAAATGAATTTGTTTTTACTGGGTCTTGTTTTTAACTCCGAAGGAAAATACGCCTGCCCCCCATCTACCCCGTTTGTTACGCCCCACTTCTGTCACACATGCGCACACACACACACACACACACACACACACACACACAGTAAAGCACAGACACTGCGCTGGTTTGGTGTTCATTGCATCTTTTAAAATCAGGATACCAGAGTTTCCAACCGTACAAAAAAAAATGTGGCAGTTTTAATAATTCATGGTATCAAAAGTCTTCACAAACAAAGTGAGAGAAAGCCTTACAGAAGCAGATAGTAGAGTGTGTTCCTACTATCTGTGCTGAGCAGGATTGTGAAATGAAATAAAAAAATCAATCAGGACTCTGCCACGCAGTTACAACACATGATGACACTATCGTAGTACTTCGTAAGTGTTCGTGTGCGGGAAGACTCCCATCATCACTGGAGACCTGCCCAGTTTTCAAATACTCCTGCTGTCAACTCAGGCTAATTTTCCTCTTTTAGTGACGACACCCAAACCGTTTAAAATGACGTTTTCGCCTCCTGTGATTTATCGTAAATGATAAACATGGTGGATTTAAAAGTATCTTCAAAGCATTTCCATGAAGTAGAAAAATAAAACTGCTGCTGTAGTACCGACATGCAACAACACACACTCATATTTGGCAGCGGCGATACAATCGATGCGCGTGTTCTAATTATACTGATGCTGTATCAACATTTCAATGTCAGCATGACGCAACAGTAGTGGTGGCATCCAAGGGAACCCTGGCACCGAGAGTGGAGTGGGGTGACGGAGGGAAGAAAGAAAGAAAGAAAGAAAGAAAGAAAGAAAAGGCAAGTAGATAAATGAGGTAGTAAGAGAAGAATGAGAGAGGAAAAGAGATTTTGATGTCTTGCCCTTGAGCTGGAGTAAAAACAATATAATACTCCCCATGGGCAACTGTGAAATAACACAGAGTCAATAGAAAATGACAGGGGAGCTGAGATTTCTCCGCTCTACATGACAGCCATGATGGTCAAAATACAATTTACCTCATCCATCCACTCCTCTCTCTCTCTCTCCACTCATCTCGTTTCCAATTCATCACTTTCATCCCCATTTTCTTCCCGTGCTTCCCCTTTTCCCTCCGTGTTTCCCCCCTCCCCTGTCGTCGTCCTCGTAAACGCCACACCTCGTCCGCCCCCTCTGCTGTGTTAACATGTCAACGCCGCAGTGCTGTGATTTTAATCAGTAAGGTTTGAGTCGGTGGCCATACTGCGGCCCCATGTTAAATAAAAACACTTAGACCTGCTGTTTATAGCTAACTACGCTGATGACCCTGCTGATTAGAGACACCATCTTTTAACAGCTCATCGACAGACTGTGTTGCCCGCAGGCTCTCTGGCAGGCTGTGCTGAGGGCTGCAAACACAGACTGTAAAAGCTACTCTGGGTCCTGGTAACATCCATAAAGCCCACACTGTGTGTACTAGGAAGACGCATGCCAGGCTGCAGGGTGTTAGGCCGTTTGAAAAGAGTACAAACCTTTTGCAAGTGGGGATGGTATTTCTAATATCTACATATTAAAGACACATCTTGGGTCTACACTGCTGTAGGAAACAAGGGATTCGACAGCAATCACACTCAAGTGGCCAACAATTTAATATGATAATAATATGATCCATTTGTTATGATAGTTAAAGAATTAATGGCAATGTCTGGTTTCATTTTTGTAATTTCCATTTCCTGTGAGTGAAATATAAAGCAACAATGTGCCAGCAACAATTTACCCGTTATACCTCTAAGGGCACAGTGATGGGAATCTTGGCAGCGGCTCTAAACAATATACGCACAGGTATAATATCTACAAAAGAGCCTTTAATGTTAAGACCGGTCTGCCAGGTTTTTGCAGAAGCTGATGTGAAACAAGCACTCCAGAGTGCAACTGCAGTCGCTCCAGGAAGCAAAGTCACTTTGTGTAAGCTGCTTTGTCCTCAGGGAAGGAATAAAAAAACATCGCCAGTCCCCATAACCAATAAACCCAGGCCCGGTCTCCCAGTTCTCAGCTGCACTGTTTCAACCATACAGTCCTCACAATCCTCAGGAAAGTGGAGCACAAAGGCACTGAAACACAATTACATAACACAGGACCAGAGAGAGACAGAGGCACCGAGTGAGACAGAGTTTGGGGAAAAACAAAAACAGAGAGCTTCAAGTTAGAGATCGATGGGAAGAAAATGTGAGAAAGAGGACGTTGGTTTAGTGAAAGTGGCTGAGACACAAGCTCAGAAACATAAAGAGAGGAAAGCAGAGCACTATATCTCTTATATAGGACGTCTTGTTATAATCTCTATCATGGAGGTGTTGCTTTGCTTGTGTTTGTGCGTCCCTTTGTTTGTATTATGAAAAAATATTTTTGTGGGCGATGCAAATAATTGAATGGGAATGGAATCTTGTCTGAAAAAAGACAGTAAGTTATGACAGCTGATTGTTTTTTACAATCAGTGCTGCTGTTTAGCCACAAGAGGGCAACAGTGTTCAGTTCATAGCATCAGTTCAGCTGGATTGTGCCCTGGTGGAGGAGTGCACTCTCTTCTAGTTTCATTCAGTCATATTTAGAGTGATTGTAAATTAACATCTTGATCCTTCACACTGGTTGGGACAAGTCCTCCTCTCTAAATGACAAGTTGAACCATTTGTTGGAAACTTTCCATGGGAATTAACAGGAATTTCTGGGAATAAAACAAAAATTTACAAAATTGAAGGTTGGCCTTAAATATAGTTGGGGAAAATATATTGTAGCATAATCTTGGCTAAAACAACCAGATTTAATGCAAGTAAACTCCTCACTCATTTGAGGCCACGCCCCCTGCATGCACTGTGCACTCCTCCCTCACATGCATGGTTGATGCTTAAACCCTGAAGGCCACACTTTTGAGCCTTTTAAGCACAAAACTATTGAAGCCACAGAGTTGAGACTGTGGATTATATAAAGTCAAGTAAGTTTTTTATAATATTATGGTGTAAATATATTTGATCTATAATGGTATTAGTGTTTAACTTGCAAAAATTAAATAAAAATGTATTCATACAGTAGCTAGCTGGTAAGTTAGGTCCTAAATGTAAGCTAGTTTTCATTTCATTGACCATTTAAGAGGCTAGTTTATTATAGCTCCCTCTAATGTGAAGCTGCTTCTTCTGACTCCTGCAAGATGGTTTTCTGTAACCACACAAGAATTTATACATCAATTGTAAAATATTTTAAAGACAATCCCAGTTGTTTAGCCAACTACGTTTCTGTTCATGGCATTGCATGAGTGTTTTTACAAGCTTTTTTGTTATTTTTATATGATGCAGTTTGCTTAAATTACCCCCAATTTCCAGTTAATTCCCATAAATTCCCATAACTCCTGTAGAAAGTTTCCAATTTGGAATATTTCCAAAATTCCCCAGCTTAACTTCCCGTGGAAAGTTTACAGAAAGTTTCTGGACATTTACTGGAAATTTTCCGCCCCTTTGCAACCCTATTTGTTACCTTTCAAAAAGACACAAATGAGTGTTTTCTGATTTGTCGTCCTCTCACCAGAACAAATAAAAGACCAACACCAACTAATGTTACTCAGTTAACGCTGGGTCGTGCTTCATAAGAGGGCTGGACATCAGTAGATACTTGGTACTCAAAATTATTCATTCTAACATGGTCCCTGGGATTTCAGACCTATAAACACATTATGCAGCTTCCACCTAACTCATTATTTTTCTGACAATAATAAATCACTTGTCACAAAAATTTTAATACAGTCTTAAGGAAGTAGGTCAAAAGGCAAGTTAATATGACAAAAGAATGATCGCGTTAGTCAGGACAAAGTTTTAATCATTATTTGTTCAGTAATATATTAACGTCACAGTCGCCAAAGAGCGTTTTCAAACTATGAATTTAAATTTTAGGCAGATGTGTGCAGCAGAGCGTGGAGAGAGTGATGATCGAGTGAGAGGGGAGGAAAAAGAGAGTAATTCTCTGCCCCTCTTTTCTCCTCAGCTCACTTCTTTTGTACCTCCTCCATTCCTCCTCTTATTAACTCATTTGTCAGTCTCTTCCTCGCTCCTCCATTTTGGGGTTTGTCAGTGTAAAATGCATGGAGACATTTACATTCCAGCCACATGCTTCCGCTCCTCCCTACTTTTGTACAAATGAGTGCGATAAATCTTGGGAGAGGGGAGGATTGCTGTATGTGCTGCATACGTATTGTGGTTTTAAAAAATGGAAGAAACCAGATGTTCACTGTTTTCAGGTGGGAAACAGCGAACACTGCCACCTTTAGCACCCACAGTGCATAATGACAAAAAAATGTAATATTCTTTCTCAGCTCTGCCCCAAAGTCGACAAAAACAGAGAGTTTCAAGGAGCTAAACTGAGATTTAAAATCACTGTGAGGTTTGGGTGTAAGGAAGGTAGATCCTACACCAACATCTGCCTCGAACATTCATTACGCCGTCCAACTATAAGGTATGCATTTTATTTGAGGGAATTGATATAAATTGTGAATGTCGTCAAGAGGCAGTGAGGGAAATATCTGAAATTATAAGTAGATAAGGGAGAAAAATGGAAACTCACAGTCCTGCACAACAGGAATTATTGGACATTTTAAAATGAAATATAGAAAAACTAGAAATATATTCCATGTACATATATCAGCTTTTGATCTACTCTGTTACAAATAAAATCTTCTCCTCACCAGATTGTCTCAGGTTGTAGCCACCATCCTCTATGTGTGTGTAAATTTTCATTAAAATCCATTTAGTTGTTGCAAAGTTGTGAATTTTTGTGAATCCAGGGCTGAAACTTTTCACTGATTTCAGTTTGACCTACGGCTTTCTTCTTCTTCTCTGGTTCATAAACACAGTGAGGGTGTTTTGCTGCCCCCTACTGGTTCTCTGTTGTCTTTGTTGAAACATTCGGCCATTAGATGTAAAAGGGATTTTCTGGATTTCCTTCTTTTTCTTTGTTGAACTGGATCCCATACTCTGAGCTGCCAAAAACAATTTGTTATTTATAATTTGTTCCTTTGGATAAGAAACCATTGTGATTTATTCAGTAGTTTTTCCATAATAGTCAAACAAACAGCACAGGCAAAAGCAAAACTTCCATGGAAGAGGTACAAAAAAACCCCAAACCTTTATATTGTTAGTATTGAATGGTCAGTATCATGTTGAACGTTATCGAGGAAATTCAATTTGTCACTGCAGAGCACTGGCATCATTACAAGGCAACCTGAGCTGGCTTTTTAGGTATTGTGTGGACGTCACCTCCCTGCCTGCTTTTTCAATGACTTGTCTTTTCCTTCTCCCTTTTCTGTCTTGCATCTCCGGCACTGGAAGGAGCATTGAGAAAAAGGCAGCTTCAAAAGCCACTTCCACCCCATTGACAGCCCTCCAAAACTTTTGAGAGCTCTCTGGGAAAACGAGCAGAGCAGCCAGCAGGCTGCATCACACTCAAACCCACAAATTGTCAGCAGGATGAAACTGTTCAATGGCATAATGACACAGAAATTTGACACAGTTTTTCCACCACATTATACTGTAGTGTACATTAACATTGTGGTTTTGCTTTGGAAGCGTATGCAGCCCCAGTCTGATCTCTCTGACATTTTCCTTGTCCTCTCCTGCTTATGCATGCGTTACACAGCATGTGGCACCAAGCTACTCTCTAAAGCCCAGTCATGACACCTAGAGCCAAGCAGAGACGCAAATCTGTTCTGTTTAATTGAACAGTGGTTCATACGCTAACACACGCGTTAGCTAGAAACCAGTCAGAGAGAACAAACCTTTGCCAGGGGATAATCCAGCAATGCTACAGACTGAACACTGTTTCCCTCTTGTGGTGAAATAGTAATACTACCTTGTTAAAACATTTGCCCTTTTATTATTTTTTCATGCATAATACCTCATCTCTCAAAGAAGTGAAAAGCATAATAATAAAAATACATGGAGTTTTGTTCAGTACTTTTCTGTAAGGTTTGCTAACAGACGGACAGACAAACGCAGCAAAAAACGTACATGTAATGAATCACAAGACATCCTTAATATAATCCTGCACTTATACATGAAATCAGTTGTAGATATGTAAGATACTGAATGTTATATATCCAACTGCTGCTTTTAAATCTGTAACGACACTCTCAACTCGAGATGATGAGATATTTTATTCTGGGTCAGACACTCATGGTCTGTGGACCACAGGGATCTCCTCACTTTCCCTCCAGAGTTACAGTGAGGTTGAGGTTTTTAATGAAATTGCTCCATGACAACAGGTTGGATTGTTTATTAATACTGTATTAAATACATATGACAGTACATTGTCAGTTGAATTTTAGTAGTCGACTTCCTCGCTCTCTGACACCTTCACTTCCTCCTGAGGGTTAATTTGCACTATGTCACTGAATGTCCTCATAAAGACGTTTCTCTATCCGTCTATCTGCCGATCTCCCTCCATCCATCTCCCCCCTCCTCTAAGGGATGGGCATCCTACCCGCTTAGTTCATGTTAATATCTCTGACCATTAAGTGGATTTATGACCTTCCTTTGCTCTGAGAGCTATAGGAAGCTTTCTGCGACTCCTAATCAATGCTCTTACTGCTGCATATACTTATAGCCTGTTTTTATGAGAAGGGGTCAGCGTGTAAGGAGGAGCATGTTCATCCATCAATGGTCATCTTATAATTGCAAAAAACAATCTCCAGCTCAGTCATTTTTTTAAATTAAATTAATAAAATGTAAATATATAATTTGCTTTAATTTAATCTGGTTCCACAGACTGAAAACAGATTTCTGTAATTCAGTTAAAGTATCAGCAAAGACAGGGGAGATAATGAGAGAGAGAAAAAAAAATCCAGATTGTTAATTAATGAATTGTTTAAAGCCGTCTGTTGGAAGTGTAAAACACAAAAATCAGCTCCAAAACAGGAATGACACACGCAGCTTAGGGAAACAATCTTTGATGCTTCATCCGCTGTTTATCCACTGTAGCAGTAAGATTTCAGCTTCTAGAAATAAATGTTTCACTTTAGTCTTTGCCAAGCTATTACGCATTATACACATTTTTTACTTCTGTCATATAAGATTCAGAAATCAGCCTATGACAGAGAATGACCTCTGAGGCCACAGTGCATGTGTTAGCATAATACATACAAATACACACAATACACAATACCACACATCATACTGTTGAGCAAAGTCTAGGGAATTTATTTTAAATACGTGCACTGTATTTAGCAGATTTCAGGTCCCTTTGGTTCCTCGTCCACACTAACATGTGGATAATGAATTTGTGATTACCCTGTTTACTGAATAGTGTGCTGAAGGATTAAAAATGTATTTAAAAAAACACTCGATCACTTCTTTGCTGAGAGTAAGATGACATTTTAGTATTTGGTCATTTGACAGGGGGATTAGCTTAGCTTAGCATAAATAATTAGCTAACCATTCAAGCTAGCTGATGACTGATGTTAATCTCTTCAATAATTCTCCTATGAAATTTTCAGTCCCATCAATCTTAGTCTTGGTACTTTTGATGATGTTTTGTGAGAGATATATTACCCAGGAAGACATGGTGACGATCAGAGGATGGGATCCTGTCAAAAATAAATAAATACTCAGTGTTAGCACTGGTGTTTGTGTCATACAAGCTTAATTTTGTCATGTTATTTATTTTAGTTAGGTCAAACAATAGACCACAGACAGCAGAATGGACAAAGCTAAAATTATGTCACCTGTTGTTTTGTGGCATTTTGAAGCCAGCGTTACGGCAAATGAGTGTCGCCATGTTGGTTGGAGGAAGAATTGACCATATTTGGATATGAAGGGAGGAGTGAGGAGGAAGATCTGACCCTCGAACCCGAGGACACAGCCCGACGTGCATGAGACTCGAGTTCAAGCCTAATGTCATTGGAGGACAGATCTATCAATCATTTTAACCCCTAAATCGTTCTTTTTTTGAAACCTAATATCAACTTATTGATGTATTTTTTTTCAGATGGACCACCAGATCACTGATATGAAGAACTGACTTTAGCTAATGACATCAGAATGACTTGTGGAGGCAGCCTCTAGTGGCCTTTGGTTGTATTACATCTATTTACATCCAGTTGCTCCGTCCACTTACAGTCTATGCAATAGGCTCAAAAAACACATGGCTTTGAAATGTCAGAAAACAAACCTGTGTGTAACTGCAAGCCGGACCCCACAGGCCCACAAATATGAATCTATATGTGCATCAACAAAAGGCAATACGCAATTAAACACAAGGAGAGAGAAGGTTAGAGGTAGGGGTCTGAGACGACGCTACAAGTGTGTGTGCTTATACGTATGTGTGTGTGTGTGTGTGTGTAAGTGAATCAGAGGGCAGTTTGTCATGTTGCTGCTCCACAGCCCTGATCCAAGCTGACAGGTGAAGCTAAGCGCAGCTAAACAGCACACATAACAGAAAGGATGAGAGAGAGGAAGAGAGAGAGGGAGGCAGTCGGGAGGCAGCGGAGATAAGGAGAGTCCAATAGACAAAAAAAAAAAAGGAAAGGAGATGGTGAGAGAGGAGGAAAGAAGGATGGACATAAAGTAAAGTGTGAGAAATAGAGGGATGAGGTGATAGGCGTCAGAGTTAGAGAGCCATTAAAAAGAGAAACAGGCAGACGAGACTACAGAGGAAAACAAGGAGAAAGAGTATTTGAGAAAAACAGGAAGCTCAGGAAAAGGCAGGAATTGAGATTAACTGGTGAGAGATTGGTTAATTGCCATTTTATCAAAAGAAAGAACAGAGGAAGTAAATTTTTCATAACATCGCTCCATTAATCTATACCTCCCTCCCTTCGCTTTTAATCTCTCTCTCCGTTCCTCTCCACTTTTAATGGAAAAAGCTTTTTTGTCGATTTATGCTATTGCAGACACATACGTGGGAATTTTAGGATAGTTTATTATTTTTAATCAGCAACATCAAATCTAAGAATACCCTCAAAGAGAATTTAAGAACAAGTGAATGTTGTTATTGTCTTGTGAAGTCATTTATTCAGTGATTGGGAAGAAAAGTCAGAGAGGATTTGAGTGGGAGTATAAATTAGTCAGAGAGAGATATAATGGGAAACCAAAAAGTAGAGAAAAAAAAAGTGAGGCAGATGGGCAAAAGCAGAACAAAAGCATTTTGCTGATAGACACAGGGAGGAGAGTGTTGAATAATGAAGAAGTGCAGAGGAGCTTTGCTGATAGCTGCCCAAACCTAATGAAACTCTTTCTTTTTCTCTTTGTTTCCTTTTGAAATCATTTTTGAAACAAACTTTAAAAAGCAGGAACATTGAGGCGAAGTGCTCCTGTCGAACCAGAATGATGCCTTATCATTCACAATACGACAGGAGGGAGAGGGGGAAAAAAAGTGGCTAACCTGGGAGGAGGGATGGTGATGATGGTGGTGTTGAATACAGATCAAAAGGGAAATGACAATGGTGAATTGGAATAGTTCAACATTTGAGAGAGAGGATGGATGTAAGATGATGGGAAAGAAGACAAAGGTTGAAAAAAAAGAGACGGTGGAGATACAAAAGGAAAGAGAAAGAAAAGAGGGAGAGACGAGTGTGGAGGGAATTAGAAGTAGTCAAGGTGGACAGGTTGATAGATTAGAGTCATTGATGTGACCCACCCTGTAGGTACGCACTCACTCATGTGAAGGGAGAAGCCAAGATCAGGCTTATTGTACACACTTATATATGTGTGTGTGTGTGTAAGTGTGTGTTTGATTTCATGACAAATGAGGAGCACGAATTGGCTGTGAGAGTTGCTTATCCATTAGTTTATTATACCGCACTGTCAGAGTGTCCTTGCACTCTCCGTAGGTGTGTGTGTGTGTGTGTGCGTAAACCCTGTGACAAACCACATATTGCGCATAGCTTTGATGTCTGTGTACGAGGCTGAACTTTGAGCTGAATGCAGTGTGAAGGGAATATCTGTGCATGTGTGAATGTGTGTTATGAGCTAAACACAGGTTGACTGCTGGCTCCCACTTCTGTTGCGCTGCGTTGCAAAGCTTTTTGTGGTGTTGCTGTCGGTTGTATTACATCGCGTTGCGTCAAATTTATTGGACTGCATCAAATAGAGCGCCGAGTTGTTTTGTTTTAAAGTCTGCGAACAACACGGCTACAATCATCAGACAAGGTTAATTTAGTCTGAAGAGATTAAAGGCAACAAGAGAGAAAAAAATAGGACATATGGTAATACACACATGAAAGATTAGTGTGAGGCTCAGAGACCTTTGGTGTTGAGTTAATGTTTTCTGGTGTAAACAGTAGCAAGTCCACTTGTGGTTATGCAAGAAATGCAGCGTAAAAAAGAACAAAACTCAAAAAGAAAAAGGGTAGTTTTCAGCTGAAGCATCATAATTAATAATTATAATACTTGGTACCTTATTTACTTATTAACTATTCCATATTTGTTGCTCAAATAAGATACATGTATCTGTTAATTACAAATCAAATCTATGCAACATTACAAACCAGTAATTTATTTTAATTGTTACTGGATGTGAAATTGTTTTTACATGATCAAGTTCTGAGGAAACAGTGTAATCTATTAAATAAAAAAATGAATATTTGTGACATTATGATACATTGGTGAATGTATTTTGGTCATCTTCCTCGAAAGAAAAACATTTTGTTTTCAAAGAAATTATAGTTATCTAGACTTACAAGTTATCCATGTTATGTAACCTCAGATAACGTAAATTTAACTGACTATTTTTGTCCCTTTCAAAATAAAATAAAAGAAGTAGTAAAATTAAAAGATAAAAATCCATACATTTATAGATAATTTGACACTTTGAAAAGGAAACATTTTACCTACTTAAATGAGAAGGTCACCGATATGTGGCTGGAGCCAACAGTTATCTCATATTAAATATGTAGCTCTGTGCGACCAAACTAACAAAATCCAACCACCAGGCTTTCTAATGTTTACATTTTATTGAGTTTATTTGACAAAAAGCTAAAAGTAAAAACAGTTTAGTTGTTTTCTTAATTCTTAAAAACAACCTAGCAACACAAAAAACACAAGTGAACTATATCTGTATATCTGTATTAAAGTCTTAAGGATGTTGGTTAGAGTGTCCAATCGAGTTGTTTGCTTGTCCATTGACATGTTCACATTGCTGGTTAACCAGCTGCATCCCCTCAGCCACAAATAGCATCCTCCCATCTGGGAGACATAGAGCTGCTCCACCTCAGTCCTCATGCAAACTGCATCCACAGTGAGCAGAGTCAAGATTCACCACTTATCTATCATCCTGTTCTGCTTTTATGTTTTTTAATGTGTGGACCTCACCTTCCTGAACAGAGCACGCAGCACCCCGAGCTAACCGGCCATGCCAGTGCCATGTGTGGGTGCCCGAGGTCGTCATCCAAGGTCACTTAACTTCGCGGTTCACTAACAACGTTTACTACAGCCAGATGAGAGACAGTGCTGCGATGCCACACACTCCTGATCATGACACATTTACAGCACGTGACATGTACAGTTGTCCAAAGCGGTGCATCTATGAAACAGCAAGGAACTACATCAAATGCATAAAAGTCCAAATAGTAATTCTAAATTCTAATTATGTAAGAGACACAGAAAAAAGGTCAAAACAACTACATGGTGGAAGAGATGAGTACTCAGTGGGATGGAGACCGACAATGAATTCATGTGTTCAAACTGTTTAGTCAGTAATAGATTTATAATAAAAAATGATCGATAACATTATGTTTATCTCCATGTAATGATGGATGATGCAGAGATCACAGCATACTGAGTACCTGTATATCGTCAATAATGTCAATGGCTCCACGGGATGATAGATATCCTGCTGACAAACGTGTGTATGCATGTGTGTCTGTGTGTGGAGGTGTATTCATGCGTGGGTTATGTGTGCGTCACACTGATGAATGTTTGAGAACAAATCCCTTGAGGAGAATGAATCTTTCTGTGTGTGTGTGTCCGTGTGTATATGTGTGTGTGTGTGTTTTGTTGTTTCTAAAATAAAGATGGCCCAAAATAATGAGTGCAGGCGGTGACTCAGAGGTTGACATATGGTATTTTCTGTGACATCATCTTTAGCAGCACTACAGCCTCAGTGCTGAGATCCTGCCAGCAACTGGTTCATGCAGCTTCCAGCATGCTGGCTCCGATTTGTTTCCCTTTCCACTTAGTTTCTTTTTGTTGCTTTATCCAAGTATGTCACTACATCAAGTTAATGCATCAAAAAAAAAATCTGTGAATCAAATTTATCAGGAATACTTTATGGTCCTCTCTGTGCAGAAATATTCTCACTGAGCACTAATAACTGACGGCTTGAAGTAACTTCAGTAAAAGTCATTGTGGAAGTTTTCAAAGGAAGTTACAAAAAACAATTACAAAGCAGTTATATAACAGTTAAATATAAATATTAAAGAAAAGATGAAGATAAGTTGGAATTGTTAAATAGTGAGCACGAATTGGGGCATGGAACCGTCCATAAAATGATTTTAAGAATAAACAGACTTTGAGATAAGACAAAGGCGACAACGTTCACGGACTCTTGAACTATGAGCGGGGCTCAGCCGGAGGGCCTTGTTCTGATGACCTGATTATTCTAGTGGACCTATGTGGGGGCTGCAACTCACACACACACACACACACACACACACACACACACACAGTGAAGTCATGAGTTCAGGCCTAAATATTACAAAAAGCTAGTGGAGCGAATCCCAGTTGTAGCAGATGTTTGAACGAACTGTAATGATGCTGCAGGCTCTTACTTTAACAAGAACACAGTGCTCAACAATAATCAAGACACAAAGAAACAAAACAATGGAGGTTTTTTAAACTTTTTGGAAAAAGTATTACAAATATTCTATTATATAATATATTGACATTATCAGGATAACAATGATAACACACAAACACTTGTAGAATATGTAAAGAGGGAATAAAGCTGGTCCCAGTATTGGCCCCTGAGGAACTCCACAGGTCAGAGACTCCCTGTGACTACAAGACTGTGCCATGCTGTCCAATCTAAATACGTCAATTAAAATACCTAATACCTAATTAAAACCAACGATCAGGTAACATTGAATATTTGAATAATCTGGAATTTAATTAACAACGACAGCAGGGTGCTCATAAACCTAATTTTGGAAACAATATTGAAAATATAATTTATCTTAAACGTTGTCTGTGACCTTAACACATATTTGCATATACAGTGTTTTGGAATGAAACTGCTCCAATGTGAGGTTATACACACACTCACACACACACACACACACTCATGTAAGTGGATGAGAGACTATGCATGAACACAAACAGGCGCCTGGCATGGCAGGCACTCAGCCATGCCAAGGGACATTATTTGGCAGCTGTCAGCTCTAATAGGAGTATAGCAGGGTGGGAGACAGATCCAGGCTCTGTACCAAGCCTACGAGGGTGCACTATCTGGCAGCTACAGCATATCTGCGTGTCTGACCCTGTGTTTGTATGTGCACAAGCGCGGATGTTTATGTGTCAGAGGGACTGGGGTATCAAACCCCCACTGATATGATACATGCAACCAGTTGTGCCACTACAGTATCCATTTAGCCTAGTATCTATATGGGGGATCTAGTCCTCTGTGTGTGTGTGTGTGTGTGTGTGTGTGTGTGTGTGTGTGTGTGTGTGTGTGTGTGTGTGTGTGTGTGTGTCCTCCCTCTGACAGCAGTGGTGGGATAAAGTGCAGTGAATTACTGATGAAAAGAGACTTCAAGTGTTGACTCTGTCATTTCATAACACCACAAGACAAAGAGAAGGAAAGAGAGATGAAGAGACAGATATACAGCACACACACACACACACACACACACACACACGGATGTACACCATGCTACATCTGTATAAATCTCTCTGCCTTCTCTTACTTTCAAAGGCTTCATTTTGCATTCGGGTTTAAACCGCCCATTCAAATTCAACAGTTTTGGAACAATAACTATGAACTTCAACTTCATTTGCATAACAATCAGCTTTTGAACAAAAAAAAAAGATCAGTGCTGCCAACATGAAGGAGTACGGAAATCCTACATACTGTAATTATACTGCAACTGAAGTATTTTCCTGAGCATTTAAACCAAAACACACAAGCACATTATGTAATATTCAGTGAGAAGGTGGAAAATCAGATCATCTGGTCATAAGGCCGTGACAATGAGGGCTTTTCTGTTTATTTATTTTGCTTTTTTATTTTGAGTTCTCACATTTATAATTAATAATGAAATAATAAAAATGGGACAGAGAAAGAGAGAGAGAGAGAGAAACAACCCCCGCATGGTCCTAAACTCGCATACACCCTCTCTTTGCTCAGTCGCTTGTTTTAAAATTCACTTTCCCTGCCCTGGAGGATTTTTGTGAAATCACACAAACACATACACACACACACATATCCATGCAACTCCCTCCCACTGTAACCTCTCTAAATTACCACCCATGAGAATTAAGGGGTGAGTCACTTCTGTGTGGCATCAATTAACTCCCTCCAGGCACAACTGTAGGTAGGGAACCGACAGCTGTGCATGTGCGTTCGCCTCACATACATGAGAGCGGTGTTTTGGTGTTTCGTGTAGGTTGGTGGCACAACTGTAGGTGGCAAACAGCGTCGCACACAATTATACAGCAACAGTGTTTAGGAACAGCAGGGTTTCATCTCCATGCTAACGTTACAGGCCCCTGGATTCATCCGTGGGGGGGCTTGTAATATAAACTAACCTGCTGTGACAGTGAAGAGTGATTCAGCTACAAAATGCCGTGTTATAGACCCAGGGGAATAAATGTGTTTGTGTGTAGAACAATACTGAATGTCTTATTACATGACCGTGGGGTATTTTTCTCACTTTATTTTTAGCATCAAACGCTCCTTGACAATTGAAAACAATAGTGCACATTTAGTTATACAACTGGGACCGGGCCACTATAAGGTTGTGAAACACGACCGTGAGGACGCAATGATTTAGTTCCACTGTGTTTGACTCCGTCACCCTGTTTGATATGCAATTTGACCGTGAAAAAAACATTTTGCCTCCCCTCCCCTCTCCTCCGTGGAGAATAACAGTGTATTTTCCTGGAAGCGAGAATTGTGTAGTTTTGCCCAAATAACACAAAAAGTGTTTCTTTAATGTTTGCAAATGAAATGCCACCACAATCCACTCGTTCAACTGACATTGCAAATGCAGACTTGCATGCAGATGAGTGAATCAGCAAGCAAGTGGGTTACGGCTTAATCATTTTGGACTCTTTAATCATCCTTTTGTGTTTTCTGTCATGTCACAACAACAAAACAATAACTGCTTACATGAGCTCATGAAGTTAGCCTTTAGCTGAGCTGAAGCACTTACTGGTGCAGAACCGTGGTGAAGAGCACATTTACAGTCACCGCTGGAGGAATGGATATAATTACCTCTGCTAAGGAGGTTGGGTTTTTTATTTATTTGTTTGTTTGTTTGCAACAATACAGAAAAACTACTGAACAGATTTCAATGTTTGTTTGTTTTTTGCAAGATAGGTTATTTCTCAAGGTACAAGATTCTGGACAAGATCAGAAAATTCAAATATGGAAATTCCCAGAAAAAAATCGTAACTTGGATACATCTTAATGGATTTTGTTGAAAAACACACACACACACACACACACACACACACACACACACACACAGTATGATGATGTCTATCAATACAGCTGGTGGAGGTTTGCACTCTCAGTGTTTTAGTTTATCTCCATAAAGCAACTATACTGTAAATATCAAATAAAAGCCAGTTTTCAAATAATTGTCAGCTGGGGGCTCGATGAACAAAAAAACAAAAACAAACAATCAAAAAAAAAAAAAACTTGTTACCATAATCCATATTAAAAAAAAGATGGAAACAGGTGTAAAATTACTTGTAACCAAATAAGAAAAAAACATAGATTTCCACACACCAATGCCAATTCTATCTTGGAACATAATTTGTTACATGGATTATTAATTCCACTTGGAATTAATTCAATGAGGGAAAAAAGGGGCGGGAGCAAAAAGGGGCGGGAGCAAACATTGTCCTGAATTTATCAGAACAACAGGTGAACATGGAGGAAGTTTTGAGATTGTATTGATCTGAGAACTAGGGAGAGTATTTCCCTGTATCACTGAGGTAAATTACAGCCACTGTTTAACAATGTATTGAACTGCTTTGCTTGCATTTTCTTTTGTAACTGGAAGTATCAGGTTTACAGTAAAACTACCTTAGCACAATTTATCCATGTGACACTTTAATAATAATGTAACATTGTGTTAGACTGCATTAGTAGAGTGAAAGTGAACCTAATGAACTTGACTGCTGCTCTAAATATTATGTGATTTTCAATGCAAACTCTGAATCAAAAACTTTTTCTCAAATACATTGTGTCTTGAACTCTAAAGAACTTGAAAGACTTAAAGCCAAAGCTACTTGGCTTCTAATACACTGTTTATCTAGTTGAACACAATATTTCCTGGTGCTTTTCGATGTCCTTTTAGCAGCGTGATCTTTCTACTCTCTCTTTAAAATTTGAGGGAAAAACTTTGGAAAAACCTTGTGGGATTGTCACCGTCTAATGAAGTGTCTCATGTTTCACCCTTCATGCTGTGTGAACAGTTTTTATAGGCTAATCCTTTTTCCTGAAAACATCTGAATGATCACTAATTGCGCTCGACTCAAAACATCCCATAATGTTAGATGACTGACTCCATTCGAAGCAATTAGCACACATATTAAACTGCTTCACTAGGAAACACACTCATGCTCAGTCGGTGGGCTCGTAATGACTTTTAATTTGTCATTGTTATCAGTCTCTGCAGCTCCACGGCTGCTAGGTTTTTGAAGTTTATCGTGTTTTATCAAATCAAATTTGGAGAGATATCAGTGACATGTTGTTTTTTTTGTGTGTTTTCTCACACTGCAGTATTAGTGGATCTCATTCAAAACAAAACTGAACATGTGGTGCTTTAAGCCTGTCAAACTGCCCGGAGATGTTTCTTTGGAGTTTTCCAGAAGTTCCACCAAAACCTCACAGGAATAAAAATCCCTCTGTGGTGCTTATTTACCACCTTCTGCTGAATCATTTTTGTTTATAAGTTTGGAAAAACACAGTCTCTCTACAGCAGCTTTTATTCATTATTCAATTCATATCCCGTCTTGCTTTGCTTAGGAAATCCATTTTTAGTAATTTAACTGGAAATGAGCTACACCGGGCATAACGTGGATGCAAAGCTCATGAAATTGATTAACAATATACAATGTACAAAACAACACTCCATAAAATTTAACAATAGGGAGTTTTCCACATGAGGAAAGTTGATCCATTCGAAACAAAACAGCAGGATTTTGTTAAAAATGAAAATTAAACAGAAAATACAAACAGAGAGAGCTTCATGCCATAAAAGTCACAGTGAATTGAAACCTCGCACACACACACACACACCAGCACTAAAAGAAGTTCAAACAGAAAATGCAGAGATGTCCTCACTTAGTAACACTGGACACTTCATTTCCCACAATGCAAAGCTTCACTTCATCCAAGCCTCCTGACTTCTTAACGGCCACATCTTTTAAGTCCCATGCCAACATTTTGTCACACAGTCATTCTGTTATGACACTTTTAGTTTCCCAGCTCAGGCCTGGAAATCAACCCTCAAGTGTCTAATGGGTTATTTTCTCAGACCTGACAAAGCTGTGATCAAAGCTTGATGAGCTGAATAAACTGATGTGTAAAAACCAGACCTGACACTTAATCTCTCATGACCTGGCTGGTTATGATTCATTGATTATAAAATATGCCACAGAGACTGTAATGTCTTTTTATACCGGGGCACCCTGACAGTATTTTTCATCCTCCTTTAGGAGTGGTCTTGTTCCCAGTGCAGTAGGTTTACAGCTACATAATACTGTTGAAAAGTAGAGCACAAACCTCCACACAGCTGTACTAATACTATAGACTGAACAGGTGCAAGTGAACCTTTGCCCCCTTGAGAAAATAACAACATTATCTTGTCTTAAACCTGTCCTCAAACATCTGTTTCCTGGTTCCTGTATGACTGGAAAGAGACACAACAAAACAACAGAAAATATAAGAGATTGGGATTTTCTGGGCATTAAGAACTATATGTTTGATGTTTTTTTTTCATGCAGGGTCCCATCCTTCTTATTTAACCTGAAATTGAATACGGGGGGAGGGTTGAACAAGTCACTCAGAGAGCACAAACCTCCACCAAGCTATAATCCAGCTGTACTCATGCCATAGACTGAACACTGTTGCCCTCTTGTGGTGAACTAACAACAGTATTTTCTTGAAACATCCCATCCTCCAAATGGCATCAGGATCCCATCCCATTTTGCCTAAGAAGTTGTCAATTGTTCCTTGAGTAACACCCTATTGCTCAAAAAAACCCCATAAAGTTGCTAACAGTCTGACACGTAAACACAAACAAAAACATTAACCTTCTAAGGTAATATTCACCTACAGAATAAAGTACTGATGCCATGTGTGGGTCTCCAGTGTATCATATCTGCTATTCTCATTCATAAAGATGATGCTACAGATCGGTGTTGTTTGAAGTGCTGCATGTCATCACTTACCCCCCCCCATCATTAAGGAGCCTGGTTTCCTGCGGCATATAGATGGGTGGATGCTATTCTGATCTGTGATTTCCACAATAATGGAAGCTGTTAAGCTACAGATTTGAATTTTCTCTCTATATTTCAAATGCTTGTGCCTGAAATATCTGCTCATACACCAGAAAAAGCATGTGTAAGTTTATGTGCCCACAGATCCATAAGGTGAAGACTTGCTGAAGATACACATACACCATTAATTTAAGTGTTATCATATATTGGTTGTCCTGTTTTTGTATGTGTTTTGGTATTTGGGCTCTGATGTCCTTATATCACTCTGTATCATTTCAAGACTGCTAATATTGCAAGTTGGAATAGTTTATGTGACAGTTTCCTCAGGGAGGGGAAGAAAAACATGGGGGTGGGGGGGGAGGAA